>LPNX010046350.1:487732-549554 GCA_001517045.1 Pseudotsuga menziesii | reverse complement strand
GTTCTTGTGATACTGTTTCTTTCAGTGATCCTGCTTTATATGCTTTTATTATGAAAAATGAAATGATATACTTATGTCTTAGTTAAGCATATGAAAACTTCAACACCACGGAATAGCATCAAGTCCATGGTTAAAAAAAGGGAGAAGGAAGAAGCAGATAGGATTATGGGGATGATTTTTTTCTGGAGTGACTTGCCTCTTACAATAACAAGAAACAATCCTTTTTTTTCAGCCTATGTGTGATGCCATTGCTATTGTTGTCCTAGGGTACAAGTGCCCTACATATGAGGAGATTCGAGGCCCAATTCTTCAAGCAGAGAAGAAAGACATCAATACTAGATTGGAGGAATTCAAACAATCATGGGAGATTTCTGGATGCACATTGATGTCTAATGGTTGTTCAGATGTGAAGGGTAGGACCCTTCTCAATTTATTGGTACAGTGCCCTAAAGGTACCATGTATATCAAATCTGTTGATGCATTGGCACATGTAAAAGAAGCAACTTTGTTATGTGAGTTGTTGGATGGGGTCCTTCAGGAGATTGGTGTGGACAATGTGGTGCAGATTATAACAGATAATGCAGCCAATTATGTGGCTGTTAGTAGATTGCTTATGGAGAGGCACCCCTCACTATTTTGGAGTCCATGCATTGAACATTGTATTTATTTGATGCTGGAGGATGTGGGGAAAATCCCCTTCATCAAGGAGGTTGTTGACCAGGCTAGGAGTATCACCAAATTCATATTTAACCATGCTTGGGTTCTTAGACTCATGAGGAGATACACTGAGAAATAGGGAATTGTTGCGCCCTGGAATCACATGATTTGCCACCAACTTCATTTCTCTTCAGTCTTTGCTTCGAGTTCAGTTTGAGCTTAAGAAAATGTTTGTTTGTGATGAGTGGCGAGATTGCACATATAGTAGGAGAGAGGATGGGAAAGCCATCGCTAGATTGGTTTACACTGACTCCTTTTGGGAAGGAGTGGAGGAAGTGTGCTTAATCAGTGAACCTTTGGTAAAGGTTTTGAGATTAGTTGACAGTGACAAGCCCACTATGGGCTATTTGTACGAGGCCATGGATAGGGCCAAAGAGTCTATCTGGTCTTATTATGTCGAAAAGGGTACCCCTGGATACAATAGACACATGATGCTATGGGAGTTAATTGATACACGATGGACTGGGATGCTCCATCGACCTATTCATGCAGCTGCACTTTTCCTCAACCCTGCCTTTTCATACAAGTGTAAGTTTGATTTTGATGAAGAGGTTTTGGAAGGGCTTATTGAATGTATGAATAGGATGGTACCTAATTTTGAGACTCGGGAGAGTATTACTCGTGAGATGGAGATGTATCGAGAGGAAACTGGACTATTTGGCTATGCTGATGTTGTCCATGCAAGGAACAATTTGACTCCAAGTAAGTGATTGCAAATTAGAATTTATTTGTATTTTGAAAATTTGAACTTCAAATTCTTAAATTTTAATTGTGTTTTATGATTTATCATTTTATTTGAAATTTGAATTATTTAATCCGATTCTTCTTCTTGTTTATTGTAGGTGTTTGGTGGAGGACATATGGTGCAAGGGCACCAAATTTAAAAAAAATTGCCATCCGAGTCCTTAGCCAAACCTGTAGCTCTTCTGGATGTGAGCGTAATTGGAGTGTCTTTGATAAAATACACTCAAAGAAACTCACCAGGGAAGTACTAAGAACTTTATCAAAGCAATTAAATTCATTGTAATTTAAGATCCTGTTTCATATTGGTTTCCTCTGGCATCAAGAATCATTAAATATTTTTATCACCCTCTTACAGGTTGGATTTCCCACGCCTGAATAACTTGGTGTATGTCCACTACAATCTTTGACTGTGGATGAAGCAGGTGGAGAAATCACTCGATGTGGATGCCATTTGCTTGGACAATATTGATGTATTTTCCAAGTGGAGGGTGGAGGTTGAGTTACCTATCATGGAGGAGGCACCTGCATGGTTAGATGAGGAGCAGCAGTAGCAGTAGCAGGGGCAGGAGGATGAGGAGGAGCAAGAGGAGGAACAAGAGGAGGAGGCGGATCGCTTTGACCCAGAGGACTTCATGAAGGGATATGTGGCTTCATCAGCACCACCTTCTACAGTGGTCGATGCATCTACTCCCTTATTGGCAGTGGCACCGAGTCCCTCATTGGAACCTAGTAGTACAGGGCTAGGACCTTCTACTGTCAGGGGTAGGCCTAGAAAACAACCCATTATGTTTTCCCATAAAAGGGGAAGAGGGCATTGATTTATATTTCAGAGACAGATAGTTAGGTGCTAGTTTTGTGATGTCATTTTGTAATATGATATATGTATGGACCATTGATTTCCCACTTTTGAGTACTATTGGACAACTATATTTAGACTTTCAGTATCGAATTTTATGTCTCATATTATATTTGGCATGCCTACATGATATCTTTCAGTGTTTTTTCTATATTTATGTGTCAATGTATTTATTTGATGTCATTGTTGCTTTATATGCTTAAAATTATGAGAAAAAGGAATATATTTTGTCTTTTTAAATATTTTCCGTGGTTTGCCGATTTTTGCCGATTTTTCCACCGATGTTGCTGAGAAGATGTTTTCTAGACCCTTGCCGATTTTTTGCCGATGCCGATGTTTTCTTCTATGGTTGCAATTGCGGCTGCAATAGACCGTGTAAGTCAATATAGGTGCTCAATGCTTGAAATTTTTGGTATGGATGTGTGTTATATTTAAATTTACAGCATTAAAAATATTCACACCTATTCCGATCACTTTTTGGGAGTCAAATTTAATTTCTTGGATTTTTGGGACATTTTGGCTTGAAAATTTTACTGAAACACAGTCGGGACAGTCCATTTTTGAGAGACCAAATGGACTTATTTTTAAAACCTGTTTACATCCCAAGCATCCCTTTGAATCTAGTTTCCAAAACAATTTGAATTTTTACTATTGGGTGTTAAATGAAAATTTTATGGCCAAAATACTAACAGGGGGTCAAGCAGACAGCTTAGGAATAGAGCTGGGACAGTCAATTTTTGGATGCCTTATTGGACATATTTTGCAAACATGTTTCATTTGTATATTTCCCTATAAATCTAGTTTACAACGCAATTTGAATCACTCCATTCCGATATCGTATGCAAATTTTATGACCAAAATACCGACTACCTATCACAAATCTGCATTCCTAAAACTCTATTTTCTAAACTGTTTATTGGCTTATTTGACCCATCAATTCTTGTTGGATTCAAAACTTGTTTCTAATGGATATACCTACATGAATATACTTTCATCTCCAATTTGAATCACATCAATCCAATATCAAACGGAAACGTTAAGCCTAAAACCGTGACTGTTGGTCTAGTCCAGAATTCGAAAAAAACACCTTGTCATGCAGGCTGTTACTGAGTGATTTGGAACATCATTAAATAGAATTTTAAAAACATGTTTCTAATGGAAATATACCTATGAATTTAATTTCATTTGTCTTTTGAATCACTCAAATTGGACAAGGAACGAAGAAGCTATGATCAGAACACCGTTGGTGAGTCTAGATGGACATTGCTCTCGTGCAAGTATAAAATGGATTTTGCTTTGTTCATTTTTCTTTGGATTTGTTTTATAAGTAATTGATTTTTTTTTTTTGCAAGTGTTGGGTGAACAGAGACCAATCATCTCTCTTCTTTCATCATCTCATGTTTTATTGCAGGCAAGTGCTAGGTTTTTGCAGGTCCTTGGAAGAAGAAGGTCAATGCATGCACGAGTGACTCTTGAAGACTTTTTATCAATTTGCAAATGGATTGAGCACATAAAAAATGGATAAATTGATGTGAAAATCATACCAATGTTCAATAAGTCAAGTCCCATTGCTACATCCCAAGAATCATTTTTAGACACCTGTCATATCAATTGTTGTCGAAAAAACCCCTCAAGAAGCCAATCGCCCTATGGTAGATTCATTCACCCTCCTCATTTTAAAACCCTAAAAATCCATTCATGTCGAAGTCCCATTTTCTACTGCTTATGTAGTCACCATAACCATTTTATTTCCCATCACTACTACATCATGACTTCACATATGCTTTCAACTTCTGAGTTTCATGTTGGTTCTATTTTTCACTATGATTATTCACAATCATTTATTTTGTACTCATATTGGATGATGTGGAATTCATTAAGGTCCACCTTCCAATGTTATTGTCCCATTGACTCCGACACATCATCTGGGATCGATATTAGAGTTTTTACAGTGCCCTGGTATCTGCATGAATCAATGATAGATTCCCTTGTTGTTAGTCATGGGGATTCATCAATGCCTCTTGATTGAAAAATCTTGCAGGTGACTCGACTCCAGCACATCCATTCGTACCTGTCAAGATGCACTAAGGTAATTTAGAGCTCACTGTCATCAAATATGAGTTTCTTCACATTGGTTAATGGCATACATTAATGGCTGGTAATCCAATGATTTCTTTCCATGCTCAACTTCAACACATTCATTCGCATGGTAAGAATTGTACCTCGGTTTGTAGCAGTTGAAGATTATGTAATCTAATGGTTTTGACAATGACTTGCAGCATCATTTGTTCAGTAGTTTTGCAACTCCTTTCCATTTTCATTTCAGCAGTTGATTTTCAGAATAAGAGAATGGGATTTCTGCTTCTATGGTATAATTTATCCTCATCAATTGTCTCAGTAGTTAGTCTTACATGCAACCAGCACAACATCATGGATCAAATTAAGTCTCATCCAGTTTCAGCTCTCATATACATATGTCTCAGCATCAGATCAACCTACATAGCTCCAGCATACACCTGTCCATTCATGTCAACCAAGGCTTCCATGGAGGTAACACTTGAGGTAAAATAGCATGAGTTTTTGATTTATTAAAGATTTAGGGAAATGTCATGAAGAACCACTAAGCATTAGCCATTTCCATTTTCTATATAGCATTTTATGTCCATCCATTCCCATCATTTCCCACTCAATTCTAACACTTCATCATTCATGCACATCCACTTCAAATTCCAACCCAACATCTCACCAACCCAACTGACCAAGCATGAAAAAAAGATACCTTATTGTTGCCACACAAAAACCAGCAGTAAGAAAAGAAGTCTTGCTGCTGCCACACAAGAACCAATAGTAAGAAAAGAATCATTGCTACTGCCACATAAAAACCAATAATGAGGAGAAATAAAGCAGCTGATACACTTATTGAAAGAAAAGGATAGGCTGGACACAAGAACCTACAGTAGAAGAAACTGTTGTAGACGTCATTCTTTCATAAGAGTATGCTCCCATACAATAGGGAAGGAAATGCACTCTGAATTATGAATTGGTTGGTGATTTATTGATGCACATATTAGTTCACTTCCACACAACTGTTGAGAAGTTAGAGTTGGCATCTTGATACTATGGGTTGATATACAGTCATATTTGATTTACATATGCTCTCATAGAACTTAAATGCTTGGGTTTTATTGATTGGAATTTATACATACATTCTCACTGCCCAAACAAATCTGATCCTTGCTCATTAAAAGTCATGGTCATTTTTTATCCATTTGTATCAGTTCTAATTTTTATGAATGCAACTCTCATGGCATTTGAAAAAAGTATGCAACTCTCATGGCATTTGAAAAAAAACCATTAATTATCTTCTCATTCATATTACATATGGGGTTTCTTGTGCCAAAAAGTTCCAGAAGTTGTCATAAGAAAAAGTGTAGCCAAGAGTATCAGATATAGGAAATTATGGTGTGCATCTTCAACATAGAATGGATAGCATGGGTTCCAAAATCTCTACTGTATATTCAGGATGATACTATAGTCTTAGAAGGAAATCTATGGCAGTGTTTGAAAAATTTTGGCATTATTTGAAGTGTTACAAAGCACTCCACGATAAGGGCATAACCAAAGAAAATTCTAGCAGCCTTCATTCAACCATGAGAATGGATGAAATTTACTGTGGTTTATTGCAATAAACTTTGCCATGAATTTGATGTGAAAATTCTTTTAAAACTCTTTTATTTCCCATGAATGATAATTCCTGTAGTAGAGTTTGGCTTATGAAGATCACAGATATCATTTTTGGCACTTGTGACATATGGAGGGTCTACAAATTCTGTGATTGTCAGATGATATTTGAGCAGCTTGGGTCATCATAAAAGGAAATTTTCAAATGTGATCTCTTGCTGGTATGAAGATTTCCTGTGCATTGTCAGTTTATTTTATTTTTGCAATATATTAGGAGCACTTAACTACAACCATGTGGAATCAAAATCGAGCTCAGACAGTCAATTTCAAATAGCATACAGTTATTTTTCAGACAGTCTACAGTCATTTTTGTAAGTCAAGTATGTGTTTCCAGCTAGCACATATATAAAAATTGGATGTTGGCAGTGGTAGTGCAGATACAAGAAAACAAAGTTCACTTGATTTCATGAATGGAAGGTAAGTTAATGAAAAATGGAATTTAAGAAAAGTTTGCAAATGGATGAACAATGCTCTCACACCAAGTACAACAAATTATGAATACAGAAGTGGGAAGTAGTAGAAATCTTGTGTCATGGAAAAGTGCAACAAAGAAGTGAAGTTTTGAGATATCTTGTACCAGGGGAAGAACATACTATCTCTTCCTTTACTTGAGGATAGGTAAAATACTCAATTTGGGGGAGATGGTTGTTTACAACTAAGATGACAACTCTACTTTTGCATGAAGACATGCAACATATTTAGTTTGGGGGAGTGTTTTTTGACATTCTTTGTGCATATGGTTTTTGACATTCTTTGTGCATACTGATTTGTATTCATTCACAGCTCGCAAAAATGCGGAATTTGATTTAAGGATATCTTGCAAACCATGAGCTTGTTTTTCCTGAAATTTGGACAGGGAATGCATAACATCATGAAGAACAACCGTGGAAAGTTTAAGCTCAATATAGTGCACGGTTTTTGAGAAAATGGCCATAATCACCTACATCCAATTTATATTTTACTCCAAATCCGTGATGTAGGTTTGTCTAATTTTTGGCGTGGAGATGCACTAGAATGGTAGTTACTTGCTTGCAAAATTTCAGCCCAACTCAGTTCGTCGTTTGGGAGAAAATGACTTCGGAAGTTTTCTGTTCAAAAGGCTGCAACACCATAAAATATTGCCGTTTTCCATTCCGTCAACTGTGAGTCGTTTCCCGTTCCATCAGTTGCAAGTCCGTTTTCCATTCCATTAGCTACGAGTCGTTTCCTGTTTCGTTCAGTTGTGACTCCTCCAAATTCACTGCTAAATTTAGCACTATTCCGCCAAAATCTTTGCTAAAACCTTCGCCAAATTCTATGCTAAAATAAGCTGTGACTCTGCCAAATTCACTACTAAATTTAGCGCTATTCCGCCAAAATATTCGCTAAAACCTTCGCCAAATTCTCTGCTAAAATAAGCTGTGAGTCCACCAAATTTCTACTAAAGAGCTGCGAATCCGCCAAATTTTCTACTAAATCATCCGCTAAGTGACTTTGCCAATTTCTGTTAAACTCTCCATTTCTTCTAGTTGTAGCTATGTGAATGGTAAAATGAAGGAATAAGTGAATGAGTTTTTCTAGTTGGATGCTACATAGGTATTGGGTTGCATGAGGACATGCAACAAGTTCAGTTTGGGGGAGATGTTGGGCTTTGCAATTGTCCATTTTTCCATCACTTATCGACATATCTTTCATCCATTTTCTTACCATTATTGTCCATTTACCATTCCATTTTTGATCCATTTGTTGTAGCTGTACGTAAACAGCATGCTACTTCCATTGATGTTTTAAGTGGTTAATAATGATTATTTTCCTTTATCTTTGATGAATTAAATACTATTATGCATAATTTTACTAATGATGGTTTGTGGAGTGATTTGTCACGTACAAGATGCTCATAGCTAGCTGTTACAACCTTAACCGAAAATGCATGCTACATAAGAAAACCTTGATTCACGTCTTGATTTGCAAGCATATGGAAATGAATCTCAAAAATCCGAGACATGGGTTTTGTGCTTAACATCCTCATTTACCTGAATCACGAAGAAATCTCCAAACAAAGCAACAGTTTCCACTATGCAGGTGGTTCTTCTAGAGGATATTTTCTAGATTTGCTATTGCGGCCGGTTCCAAAGTTGCCAGCAGTTACGGCTATGTTTCAGCTGTGACAGATCACAAGTTGGGGGTTAAGTTCATCATTTCCATGAGACAATTTTATGTATAAATATGTAATCAATCTCATTGAGAAGGGGGATTCTAGGAGGAGAGAAATCATTGTTACGATGTAGGATTTGATTCAGATCCATTGTAATACTTTCATTCTGATAATACATGCTGACAGTTTCTTAATTCTGGAGTTGTAGACTTTCATTGTGGAGATCCAGCTCTGCCCAGTGGAGGAAGGGCCCTCTTCCCTGAGTAGATGCTGGTAGTGTTGATTGTAGGTGTTTTATTTTGTAGATCTGTTATTTATTAATTCATGCTTTCATTCAGTAAATTTATCATAGTTGTTTTATTATTCAGTTCATGTTTTCATTAATTAGATTTATCATAGTGTTATTCTGTTAATTCATTTTTATAGATCATTAGCCAACACAACACTTCTTTTATATTTATGCAATTATATCTTGTTTCATGATAATTGATTTTGTTCAAGTGTGATTAGATTTACAGTGTGATTTTATGAATAGGATTAGGTTTGATTTCTTTTCAAGTAGGTGTGATCTAGTCTACAAATAGTTACAATTGCATATCATTAGATAACAGTGTCAGGTAGAAATTGTGCTTGCATAGATATTGCACGATAACTTTGAAATAAAAGACTTCCTTGGGTTGATAATTTATGTTTAGCACTCTGCATGTTAAGTTTTAATTAATTGGCATATAATGGGCATGACACTTCTTCTGCTACTCAAGAAGTTTATGATATCTGTGATATCTCATTTTCTCATATAGTTGATACAGACGAAGATATTTGAACCTCCATTGTTGAGGAAAAACTCTCCTTCAATCATACTCAGTCATTCTCTAATGATTCTTCTATTCCAAATTCTGTGCAAAGTTTTCCATTGAAAGCTCAAGGAGCTAAAGAGAAATTAGATTCCTCTCTATCCAATCATGTTGTTGGTGTGTAGAAAAGTGATATTTTGGAAGAAATATCATATTTTAGGAGTGTCTCATTCACCCTCATTGATCTAGTGCTTCCAGCAAATTCCTAATTGATTACTTGCACTAATTCTCAGAATTTTGTTGAAGAAGGAGAAATAATGCATATGTCATCTTAGTGGCACACTTGGAACCTTTGTTCCTCATTCTTGGATATGATATCACCTTACTTGGTTCAAATTTCAAGTTTCAATACCTTTTAGTCATGCTTGTGACTCTTCTTATTAGTATTGGTGTGAAAAATCAAGCACCTCAAGTCTCTTTCAAACTTGTTGTTGGGTATTCGATGTCAGTTTCTTCTCATGAGTTTTTTGATATGAAATATTGTGATTCCATGGATATTTTGAAAGGTATATAATATTATAGAGCTCACACATACACTCTCCTTGGTCTCATTTCTTCACCTCGCATCATCACATGCTCATCTCCTCACAGTAAATATGGAGACCTCTTGCATTCAGTTGGACAATTTCTCCTCACATCTGAAGCTAAATTTACCTCACATGGTTCAGTGTTCAAAGCTGCAACATCTAAGTTGCTTGGGTTTACCTCAAATGGTTTGAATTCTCAAGTACTTTTGCTTTTTTTTAGACTATCTTAGTTGCTTTACATGGTCTCATAATCTATTATGCAGTTGTCTATGTTCCCCTGATTCAGTTGAGCAGATTCAAGTTCTTCCAAAAAAAAAATTGATGCAGGCATAATCATTTGGTTTGGAGAGTTTCACATGCACAAACCCAAGATACTAGTGCACACAAGGACCATCACATTGCATTACTACTCCATAGAGATGCAGATTGCAGAAATATTTTCACAAGTTTTTACTCAAGAAGATTTTTTTTCACTTAGTATAAAAGCTTGATCCTATTTTTCCTGCTTATTTTGAGTGAGGGGGGGTTGGGTTCCCATGAGGTTTTCTGGTTTTTCTCAATTTTTTAAGTAGTTCCTTTTACATTTAGATTGTATGGGTGACTCTTGGTCTTAGTTTCCAAGGCCAGGTTGTCCAAAGTCAAGATTAAGGGCATGTGTTGGGATTATTGAGATTATTGTTAATCCTCCCTTTAACCACATAGTCTATGTGTCTATTTTACTACCTTAGGAGGTCTTTATCACTCCACTGGTGCATGTAGGATGCACCTAGGAGACACCTACCACTTACTTCACATGTATGCATGAGTTTAGCTACCTCGGGGACCAATCCCTATAATTTAGCAACCCACTCTAAGTGCCACAAGTAGTTTCCAGCAATTGACCGTCAATACTTAGTTATGTTCATTTATGCTCTGATTCCCATAATTTAGATCACTCTCAATCACTCTAGCGCCAGTTTCCATTATTCAAGGAAGGTTCGACGCATTTACTCACCTACCCTCTTTAGTTAATTGGTTTTGAATTGTTTTAGTGATCCAGAGTTGCATTAGTGAGCTCTAGTGGTGATTTTCCCATACTCAGTTAGCTCCAGAGTCAGTCCAGGTTGGTAGATTTGAATCTCATCTTAGGAATTTGAATTATCGTGTATGCTTAACCATTGTAGTACATATTAATTACTAATTCATGAATATAATTATATTATTCCAATTTTATCTCCATGTGTGTGCAATTTTTCCATGATTAATTGATCATTCTATGCTAAATCCTTCTCTCTCTTCTGCAACCTTCTCTTCTCCATTTGAATCATGCATGTTGATGATCCTATGCTTCATTGAATTGAAAAAAGTTACCTGATGAACTCAATTCACATTTTGGGATGGAGTGTCACCTGTATGTTTTGGGAACAATCGATTTAAATAGATCTCAAGATTTAGGTGGTTGTTTCCTACTATGGATAATATTAGACAAAGGCCCGAGTTTGCATATTGTGAAAATATCTTTTTTGCGAGCGATGTTAGAGCCATGGAAAATCTCTTTGTTGAATCCTTCCCTATAGAGGAGGACAGACTGGAAGAAATTCACAATGGGGTTCGAGATTTTAATATTGCAATGGTTGGTTAAAAAGAAAATGCTTTGTTGTGTATATGAGGTTTCGAAAGCTGTTCTAGAAATGAATAGAACAATTTCTTTGGATATTTCATGCATGGACACCCGTTTAAATGACCTAGAGAGTGGTTATCGCATGCGTGTGGGAGAAGTTGAGGACATATTTCATATGTTGTCAAGAATGGAAAGGGTGATGGGAAGCATGTCCATTAGGAATAAAGGATGCTTGTAGATGAAAGGAACAAATCTTGGTATGTTCATCTCAAAGAGATTCTTGAAGAACTGCATGCCAAAAATAACTCGCTTAGAAGAGGAAATAGTGGGCCTTCTTGTGAGGAGACTGAGGCTTCTCCTGTGCATGAGGTTTCCATGGTTCAGCTGGTGGAGGAAGAAAACATAGTGCAAAATTAATTATCGTCTTCTCTATATTTTTTGTTAATGTTTTTTTGTTTACTGCTATGCGACTAATATATTAGACTTTACTCTGTTAGGGGAACTAGAATGTATTTTGGGAAGCTTTGTTGTGCTTTGTTCATATCTGAGCAGTTTTCAGACTCAAACTATATGGTATTTTTTTAATCCTTTCTATTTGGTTTCTTTTTGAGCCCTGGGGGAGTATGCACTATTTTTTCTTTATAATAAAAGAAATAAATAAAAAGCAAAAAAAAAAACTCTTCTTGTTTCTGTTAAAAAAAGAAACATAATCAAGCAATGGATTTTTTTGTATGGTAGATCTCAATATATACTAGTGCAGTGTATAATTTTTGTAAATGAGACAAACAAGAAAAAATTATAGCATGAAAAATAGACATATCTATTTTAATATTTTTGATACATATCAAGACAAAAATAAATTTCAAATAGTAAAAAATATTGTTTTTAATTATATATTTGGAATTTGTATTGATGAATCTATATGTGTACATGCATCTTAATTAATAACGTATTTGTGTAGCCTATATAAAAATAACATCTAAATTGAATTTATTAAGAGGCATTATGAAAAATGGAGGTTTTGATGTTTTACTAGCATAAACTACCAGGTTTGTCATTTCAAACCTAAATCCAAAGGAACTGATTTAGCAAACATGTATTTAGGAATTGTCAATGGCACCAAAGAAAATTTGAATTTTAGGATTGTCTACAAATTACAAGAAAAAATGCACGTTTATTCATAAAAAAATAAAAACATATCATGAAAGAACAGGCATGACCTCCAAAGTGTATCCTTTTCCTTATAGTGTGAACATTGGCACCAATATGGTTTTGGAGGAACTAGGTGTTGGTATGAAGGATTAGACTAAGGTAAGGTAATGAAAATTATGCATTTTGCATCAGTAACTTCTATGGCTTAGTAAGAATAAATGAGGTCTCAAAACACCATACATGACCTCCTTGTGGGGCATTTTTTGTTTGAGTTGCCATATGGACACCATTAGAAATTTTTAAGCACCAATGATGGCTCATGGTGTAGTGGACATGGTCAAGGGAGGAAAATAAAGCCTTAAATCCTTAGTGCCTAAAGTAAGCTTTTAGTAATACAACTCCAACT
Source organism: Pseudotsuga menziesii (assembly GCA_001517045.1). Classification (NCBI taxonomy): domain Eukaryota; kingdom Viridiplantae; phylum Streptophyta; class Pinopsida; order Pinales; family Pinaceae; genus Pseudotsuga; species Pseudotsuga menziesii. The sequence continues at coordinate 536,823 of LPNX010046350.1, read as the reverse complement.
CCAAGAATAATTCTTCAAACCATCACACCTAATGTCTTGAGAGTATCATCTTATTCTGAGTTGGAATATGGAACCAATATGAGTTTTTGAGCTCAAGGTAAGAATCCATTTTCCATGAATATTATTGCATGAGGAAACTCAAACCTCATAGACTATAGGTATCTAATTTTCTAATTATTTAGTAGATTCATCGGCCTTCTTCACTCCTTGGGAAGACATCAGGACAACATGAATTATTCCTTGGGTTTCTCGTCTCCAATTCCTAATGGAAATGGTGGCCTTCTCTTTCACATAAAGTTTACCAAAGACAACCTCTCTATCGCGAGGAAGTATAATGAAAAACTAATTATTTTATTTATCTGTTGCTTGTAAGAATGCCAAATTAGGCATTTCTAAATGCATTTACTTTTTTTTTCAGAAGAAAAAAGCTAATCCTTGATATTCATTTAGAATCAAAGGAAATGGATACATATCATGATTACCACGTAATCAGTCCCATTACTAAGTCATCATCAGTCCACAATATTCCATAATTCTATGACAAAAAAACTTAAGTTCTGGGTCTATGGATCACATTCTCCAAGTAGCAAGTGATCTCATTTCAACATTTTTCCACTAGGGACATAAAACACAACTATGGAGAGCACAAGATGAGCCTAGGTAGCTTATCCTCGAAGGCACTCGAGGGATGACTAAAAGAAGGGTGGATCTTAAAACAAACAAAAAAATAGTGCCAAAATGCAACTATTAAAAGGATACATAGCTCCATCATAGTGCTCTAAAAGATATGTAATTTACCTCCCCCAATGATATCATATTCATAGAATTCCATGAAGGAATAGAGGCCTGAGGCCATTGAGAGTGCCTCCTTGGATAAGCAGTTTTCCCTCATGTTTTTCTCTCTATACACATGCTGAAATTCCAGAGTGTGAAAGGATTCTTTTAGCTTGGAAATATTATCACACCAGTCTGCCAAGTCCAAAGATGACAGAGTTGCCTTGTTGTTTTCCCAATTGATCACAACTAATGAGTCTCCATAGATATGGAGAGATGGAAGACCAATAACCTCTGCAAAATAGAGCAAGAACCATAGTTTCAGTAATTTTTCCTTGGTATTTGTGTTGTGTCCATGGCCCAACTTCAAACTGAAAGAATGCAAAGGAATAATATCTAGAAGGATGCCCGCAACCCCTATCGAACTAGAATCTTCCCCATCAAAGAATCCATAAGGGTAATTAAGAACTGGGCGAGGACCCACTGCCCTAACTTTCTTTGTTTTTCCTATAGATGGATATTCATTCATAAGAGACAAAACATGTTGACAGGTTGAGGAAGAAACAACATTCATGTTCTCAAAAATAACAAGATTTCGGGTGATCCAGATGCCCCATATGTAAAACAATGGAAGATGAGTGATCTCCAAGTCAAGTTGAAACCAATTTCAAGGTTTTCTAGGAGTGTGAATTATTTGGACCACAATATAATCAAGTTGAATCTTTTGCTAACACATTCAATGATGTTTAGAGTAAAGGGACAATCAATGAAAAGGTGTCTAACATATTCCTCATCGCCCTGGCACATATAGCAGCGATTGGGGCCTTGTCATCCTTTTCTTTTTAAGTTGTCCCATGTTGAAATATGGTTCTCCATAGAAAGCCAGATAAAAAAATCTATCTTTAAGGGAATAGTGCAGGCCCAGATCCTCAAAATGGATTTTTTTTGAGCTAGTTGCAATGTAGAAGAAACAATTAAGTCATAAGCTAAGCTTGTTGTTACCTCACTGTTCTTTGGATTGTGCATCCATAGGAGTGAATCCTTTTGTTCTGTTAACCTGATTCCCCCATGCAAAAGACTGTTTATATAGAAGTCTCATTCTTCTTTCCACTTGCCTCCAAGATCCAGGTCTTCAACTGATAGCCAGTAAGACTACCTATTAATACCACACCCATATTTTGAGAATTTTGTAGTGAAAGTAGTTCGAAGTCACTTAAATATTCTCTAAGGTATTCAGATAGGACATAGCAAGAGTCCATTCCAACAATTGGGTCAATAACCAGTTTTATGCATAATCCATTGCCAACTTTCCAACCTAAAATTATGGCGATCTATGAGAGGGCTCTTAAAAAGCCATTCCAGAAGAAAGATGATCCTCTGACTGAGAAACTTTTATTTCAAATCCAATCCTCAACTAAAAGGTATTTGAGATAATTTTTACTTATGATTTGATGCCAGATACCTATACCATTTAGATCCATCCAGAGGCTCTTCAATCGTAGATCTGTATGGAACCACTCCAAATGTTTTATGCTCCAACCCCCAAACTCTAGAGGCTTGGATAGGGACTTTCAGTTATCTACGTGTAGGCAGTGATTTTCCAAAGTGATTCCCCATAGGAAATAAAATATAAACTGACGAAGCCTCTTAAGTGTGGATTTAGGCACTGATGCTAATGCGAAGTAGTACACAGACAATCCAATAAGGACCGCTCTAATGAGGATGAGTCTAACTCCCAAGGAGGATTCTATACGACCAATGAATGATTCTCTTCCCAAAAAAATTTAAAATCCATTTCCAGTCATTGATTCCATAGACAAGGGTATTAAGGTTGTAACCAAGGTAATTAAACCCAACCACTATGGGATCCATTTTAAAGGGCAGAAGCACTGAGATACTGTTTAATACTCCCTCTTCCACTTCGCTGAAAAGAAAAGAGTATTTTTCTACACTGATGCACATTCCAAAAGATGAAAAACATAATTCAAGTATTACATCAAAGGCCTACCATTCTTCAAGTGTCCCAATCCCAAAGAGTACAACATCATCAACAAAAGGAAGGTGGGTTAGGGAAAGGGAGGAGGAGATCTTTATAACTTTAATATGCCATTTTTTTGTGCATCCTTTATCAGAACATTGTGCCCTTATATGACTAGAAGAAAGAGAAATGGGGAGAGGGGGAATCCCTGTATGATACCCCTAGAAGTAGAAAAAAAAAACCGAAGGAGTGCCATTAACCAGTACTGAGAAATTTGTTGAACTGATGCATCCCATTATCCAATTCACTCCCATAAGAGTTATGCCAATTTGTAGGAAAATGAGCCTTAAGAATCTCCAGTTTACATAATAAAAGGCTTTGACCATGTCCAATTTGAGAACTAGGTCACTCCTTTTTTGTCTTTATAGAGTGTAGTGCTTCCTGGGTGATTGCTACTGGTTCAAGTATTTGTCCGTCCTTGAGGAAACTAAACTGCTCGGGAGATATGGACTTATCTAGGAAAGGTTTTAGCTTGTTGGTCGAAATATTGGAGATAAGTCTATACAGAAGGTTACAAAGATATATGGGGTGGTAGTTAGCAAAAGTATGAGGCCTATCACACTTGGGAACAAGGGTCAAGAAATTGGAGTTAAGGGAAGTGATCACTCTTCCCCCTTTCCTTGAATATTCCATAGCTTTGAGCAGGTCTTCCCCCACTAAATCAAAAAACCAGAGGTAGAATTCAACTGGCTAGGCATCTGGGCCTAGGATTTTTTCCCTTTTGAAGGCTTTTAGGGCTCCCTCAACTTCTTCTAGGGTCACTTATGAGGTGAATATAGAAGCCTCTTCACTAGTTACAATTGAGGGAAAGAGTTGGATAACCTTAAGCTTATCATTAATAATAGTCTTCCCATCATCCTTGAAGATCTCTATGAAGTGATTCAACCCTAAATCTTTGAGTTGGTCAATATCCTCCACCATCACCTCTTCCTCATTTTTGAGGGCCCAGATGGCATTAAAGTTCCTGAGGGTAGAAGCATAACTATGGAAGAATTTGTTTTTTGCATCCCCCAGTTCAGTCCATTTAATTATTCTTTTTAGATTCTAGGTAAGAATTTCATGAGCCATGTACTTATCTTTATGCCCCTTTATGGATAGCATGAGATTCATCTCTTCCTCATTGAGAATGCCAGAGGGATAGTAGTCCAGGAGGGATTGTATTCCTGAGTCAATATCAACCAGTTATTTTTGCATGGAAAGCTTTTTCTTTTTTTTCCAGTCCTTTACTTTTGACTTAAGCCCTTTGATTTTAAAGACCATATGATACATGCCATCATCCTCCTACGGGGATCTCTCAGAGTTACAATGATCTTACACCAAATTTTCAAAACCATCCTCCAGAATCCATGCTCGATTAAACTTGAAGGGATAGATATGAGAAGAAGAATTTGTATTCCACTCTAAACACACATGATAGTGGTCTGACATCGTTGAGGGATGGGACCACACTCTATGCCTCTTCAGGTGACTAATGAGGGAGTCTGAGGCTAAAAATATGTCCAGCCTCTTGCTGATACCCTCATCACCTGCGAGTCCATTCCTCCAAGTAGGACCAGCACAAGATGGAGCTAAGTCAATCAAGTTGGCATCTTTAATAAGTTGTGAGAAGAAGGGTTCCAAAGGATCCAATTGAGCAGTTTTTCCCCAAATTTCTGCATTATTTAGAGTGAATTTTAAGTCACCTACAAAAATAAAACTAGGTAGTCCAAAAATACCTACAATTACCACATTATTCCAGAAAGAGACCCTATTAAGATAGGGTCCATAACCGTTGAGAATAGAAAGCTCAGAGGAAGATCCTAGAAAATTTTCCTTTACCAAAATACCAGCATAGGTCTTGAAAGCCGTACAATAGGCTGACAGAGGGTTCCAACTAGTCAAGAGGCCTCCTAAGAGGCCAACACAGTCAAGGGAATAGAATTCCCATCCTTCCAAGAGTTTGGAGAATTCCACGAGTGCATGATAATGGACACAAATATTTTCTTGAGGAAGTATCATGTCTGGAAAGATAAAGGAGAAAAGAACTTGGAGAGTTTTTCATTTGGAAAACCCCCTGAAACCATGCACATTCAGAGAAATAATATTCATAAGGGTCCTTGTCTGGTGGGTTATGTTGCTCTTAGCACCTGAAGGGAGGAGATGGAAGTAGAGGAAGAGGATAATTCCCTGGAGGCATTTTTAATCCTAAATGAAAGAGGAGTAAAAGGAAGGGTGTCCTTGCCCCCCAATGGTTCAGAGGCAGGATTCTTCTTAGCTTTCCTGATAGTAACATTTTTGAATCTTATAGAGTCTAGAGGGAGGGTCAGCAATGAAGGGGGAGATTTAGCAAAAAATATAGATAGGGACTTCATCAATGCAGGGTCAGATAATGCAAGGGAATTACAAGGGCTGACAAGTTTTTGATAGCTAGATACAGGCTCCCTTGAGTGAGAAAGGCGAGGGAAATATTCAGAGTTGTGTAGCTTCCCATCCCCTCTTACATTATCACTTAAGGGAGGAATGCGAATTTACTCCCTGCTCTTATACCACACTGTCATGTTCCCTCCCCTCCACATCAACATATAAGGGAGGGATGCCACTTCACTGCTCGCTCTGATACCACAATGTCCATGTACCCATGTGCCCATACACCTAACTGATATGCATAATAATTGAAAATTTATTATTTCTTTCTCTTTAATCAAAGTCATGGGTCATGTTCATCTTTTAACATTCACGCTTAAGCATAAAAACCACTGTAACAGTCGTTTTGCAGTGGACAAATACACTCTGCAACTAGAAAAGTCATTTCTGCATTGAAATTGACTTTTCCAACTTCTCCCTTTCCAACTTTTGACCTTCCGACTTCTGACTTCTGACTTCGGGTAGCAGAAATCCTAAAATGCAGTAAGCTCACTTGTCACTCTTCTGCTTTTCTACTTTTCTGCTTTCGACCTTCCGACTTCTGAATTCTAACTTCGGGTAGCAGAACTCCATGAATTGACTACTTTATCTTTCGGTTTCCCTCTTTTCAACCTCCTTTTTCTGCAGTGTGCTCCGGATAGCGGAAACCCTAATTTCGATGGAGTCATTTATTATCCTTCCTGCTTTTGCATTCCTCTTTCCACATTTTGCAACAGACTTCGGATAGTGGGAAACTAAAAAATGATACCTTCATTCATTCACTTTCTGCTTTCCTCCTTTCACCTTCCGCATTCCATGGGAAAACTACGGATCATGGAAAACCAACACTTGGCCTCGTTTTTCTTTCTATTTTTCGATTTCTCCCTCCCGCCTTTTGTAGCGAACTCCAAGATGCGGAAAACACAGTTTTCCTTAGAATTTTTTGGCATTTTTCAGCTTTTGTGTTTTTCCTTCCACATGTGGATTTCAAGGTGCGGAAAACCAACATTTTTCCTTATTAATTTTTCATTTTCCACCTCCTGCCTTCCTCCTTCTGTAGGTTGATTTCAAGATGCAAAAATGCTTAAGTTAGATGCATTCTGAATCTTCTAACCTCCATGAAATTAAGCAAAATGCAGTGGAAAATACAAGGCATATACAGATGCAAAATGTAGGGACATTTAACAACAACAAACTCTACTTAAATCTTGAATAATAATCTAACATATTCAGTACATTCATAAGCAAATACATTGCAAAAATAAGAATAAACAAAGAATACTTATCTTGAAGATGAAGTTGTCCCAAAACTAGTTATGTCGCTACAATGCTCCACCCAACCATAGGCCAGTTGTGTTCATAAATATCTCAACACAACACCACCCCTATTTGGGCATGATTTCCACAAGAAAATAGGGAACAACAGGCTCACACATAGCAAGAACATATCAAATATAGTCAACCCAACCTATAGTTGGGTTTATCATACTATCCAGCCAAGCCAATACACAATTGGGTTTATCAAGATGCAGGAAAACAAGCCAATACACTTTTGGGTTTATCAGGCTACTCAACCAAGCTAGCTAATAGTTGGGTTTATCAAATTGTAGGTAGTCAAGACAACATTCACATTGAGGACCATCCAAGCCAACTAGCAAATAGGTTCATCATGCTACTAAGCCAATCCATCACATTGTTGGGTTTATCAGGCTACTTAGGAAAGCCAACTAACAATTGGGTTTATCAGGTTGTCTAGCCAAGGATCACACATGGCCAAATGCACATCAAGACACAGCCAAGCCAACACACCGTTTGGTTTATAAGGATGCTCAGCTAAGCCAATATACGATTGGGTTTATCAGGATGCCCAGCCAAGCCAATATACCATTGGGTTCATTAGGATATTAGCCAAACCAATCTATGTTTGGGTTTATCAGGTTCCTAAGGAAGTGGAAAGGTAGAATGTTTAAGCTAGTGGCTCACTCATGGAGCTAGGGACACCTCCATAAGATCTATCTTTCCTAGCATCCATAATACCTACACACCCAACACAAGGAAGTATCCCCTTCTCTGCTACATGGTCCCTCGGGCTATACCTTCCCTTCCAGTTCTCTTCAGGATGTGCATATAAGATTCACCAGCCACTCTTATCTTTTTGTGAGGTTCCTCTCTTCACTAGGTTTATCAAGCCAATTCATCGTCTCTTCCACTCCTAAATATGCTTGCATATAACTCATACCCAAACCAGGGTACACATAACAATAAACCACAAGGAGACATAACAACATAGGGATCCACTCTGTAACACAGAAAACCAAGGTTCCATACTACTCTGTAGTTCAGAATAAAATAGGGTTTCACTTATACACAAGAAACCAGGGTTCCATACCACTTTTTAATAACAAAAAAACATTGTAGAACAACTCATTCTATGACTCATGATAGTCGATAATGAACCCCCCTCCTTGCAATGGAATGGAAGAATGACCAAAAATGTTATGGGTGACTCAGTAACACATTCACGTGCTTACTTGTTTTAGAAGCAAGAATGTGGCTTCCCCCAAACTGTAGGTTTGCTCGAACTGAAGGTTGGCTCAGTCACGAAACCGACTGCCATGCCTCGCCTTGCCCATTAAATTCCTTAACTGTTCTTCTTGAAGAAATGAATGATTAAGTGTAGAGGACAAAAAGGGTAGATGAGAGCTTATGGTTTCTCTCATCAACATCTGGTCTCAGCCTATTGGATCAAGGGTTTGGATAAATCCCCTCCCCATTCCTTGTGAAATCATGCGCCCATCTATTTCATTTTAGTGCATAGCTAGTTGTGGTATTTTATTAAATTGCATATTTACATGATATTTCAAAATATATTGTTCCTGACCAACATGAGAACCATCGACATCAATCTTGATCGCCGATACATAAAAAAACAAATCAATGGCAAGGCCTTGGCCTTGAGCTCCTTGCCATCATTTAAATACAATATATACATCATGTACAATTTTAATACCATGGGATCAAAACCGGGGTATTAAATTATCCTCCCCCTTACATTAGAACTATCCTCGGTGCTCTACAAAATTGAACAAAAATGGATGCACCTATCTCATAGCATCCTCCAGTTCCCATGTAGCCTCATCAGGAATGTAGTGCTTCCATTGCACCTCTACCTGTCCAACGTCTCGATTCTGAAACATTATGACCTTCTTGTAGAGAATGCGCAATGGCTCAGTTTGGAACTCTCCCTCGGGTTCCACCTAAATTACATCCAATTTATCACATGGTTAGGATCACGTACATATTTCTTAAGCTAAGAAACATTAAAAACATTATGAGCTCTAGTGCTTACAGGAAATGCATGTCTATATGAAACTGACCCTATTCTTTCAAGCACTTAAAAAGGACCACAATATCTTGGTGACATCTTGCCACAACTCCCAGGCTTCAAGAAACTATTTCTTGGCCTCACTCTAAGGTAAACATGATCCCCAGCATTGAACTCTCTATGCACTCTATGCTTATCTGCATAGCTTTTTTGTCTATCTTGGGTTTCTTTCATGTTCTTTTTTATCTTTGCAACCTCTTGCTCCATTTCCTTGAGCAATTCTGGACCAAGCACAATCCTGTTCACTAGATTATCCCAAGTCACTGGTTTCCTTCACATTCTCCCATATAGAGCTTTGTATGGACTCATTCCCAATGATGCTTGATTTCCATTATTATATGAAAATTCTACCAAGTGTAAATAATCCTCCCACTTGGATGGTTTATCCATTACATACATGCGAAGAATGTTTTCAAGCACCTGATTCACTCTCTTTGTTTGTCCATCAATTTGAGGATGGTAGGCGGTGCTGAAGTTCAACTTTGTACTTGTTAAGTCATGTTTTTGTTTTCCATCTTTTAATACTTTTATTTATGTTTTGAAGCTTGGTTTTACTTTTTATTCCTAGAAAATTTTGTTGGTTGGGATAGTTTGAGTTTTTTCCCTTTAGCTTTCATGTTATTTGATTCGTTTTAGTTTATTTTTACAAGTTTTGGTTTGATTTCATGATCAAAGGGCTTATATAAGGCTTATATGGATTAAAAAGTCTAAAAAATAACATTAAAGTTTTCTTAGGGTCCCTAAATCAAGTCTAACCCTATATCATGAGTTTAATTTTTTAAAATCATTAACTTGAATTTTCTTGTAGCGCAAGCAAAAGACAAATGAACACAGGAACTACAAGAAAGTCGTGCAAAGTTAAAAATCATCATTCAACATTGCGGAGATTTAGTTCTCTATGCTGTCGACACTACGGAAACAATCTGGTATAAAGCTCCGATGAGGTAGTTGCTAGAGCTTTCGATCGCTGATCGCGAAGCGAGTGGTCTAAAGCGCTGACACTATAGCAACATAGTTGTTTAAAGCGCCAATAAGATAGTTGATAGAGCTTCCGATCACCGATCATGAAGCTAGTGGTTTATGTCGCTGACACTGCAGAAACATAGTGGTTTAAAGCTCCGATGAAATAGTTGATGAAGCTTCCAATCGCCGATCGTGAAGATAATGGTTTAAAGATAGTTGCTAAAGCTTTCAATCACCGATCGCGAAGATAGTGGTCTAAAGCATTGACACTGTAGCAGCATAGTGTCTTGAGGTTCCAATGCATTAGAGATTATTGCTTCTGATCGTAGACAAGTTAGTAATAAGAAGTGTTGATTCATTCAGTATTGGGGCTCCGATTGCCGATGCTAAGAAAGATTAGTTGTTAGTGATGGAAGACGCCGATACCGAGGCAACATTCAAATATTAATTACTGTGACAAGTGTCAATATCATCATGAAGGTGAATCATGGTGATTTCTTGCAGAAGTGAGGCAATAATGATAGCAAACCATAATGAGACAAAGGCGTTTCAAATCACGTTTTTTCCTGAAATGCATGTAGAGAAGGTGGAGATCATGGCCAAAAATCAGTACTTGAAAATCAGAATTTTGAAACAGAGTAAAACTAGGGCTTTGGGGAGCGGTTGTTTGGAGTGTCAAAATGGTCAGAGAAAATTGGGGCATGTAGTTCGACACCTGATAGATAGGAGAATAGGATTCTAGCAGCTAGATTAGTTGTTTTAACAGGTAGGCTGCGAACTGATTTCCAAGGTTTATTAATTTGGGTTTTTCCTAAAAAGAAGATTAATGACTGAATTGAGAGCAGATTATTAGTTGTTAATCCTAATTGATACTAAATGATGGATGCTCAGTAATGAAGTTAAAAGTATTGTCAAGCTTAAAAGATAGTCAAAGTGTGTTGTATAGAAGCTGTTTGAAAATATCTTAAAATGAAAAAGAGTGGAAAGACCAATAGGGTAGAACCCTCAGACTTAAGTTGGGTCAAAAAATTTCCAGATTGTGGAAAATTGTTTGCATCAGCAGGATGGTTAGTGTTCTTTGAAATATTGAAGGTTATCATTCAGAGGTTTCTTACAAGTTTTCTCAATGTTTAGACAAGGATGTAGTGTCTTTTGACACTTTGAAGTTCAAACTAACCAGGGAGTTACTAGCAGAAGCAACAGGAATTCTGGATGAGGGAGAATTCTGGTTCAAAAAGGTGCCCTTCACCTTTGATGCTCAGAGATATCTGCTTCCAGGTGTAGTAGAAGACTGGGGAAAAGGGGTTCCTATTCAAAACTTTAAACCTGAGTGGATTGGGCCTATCAAAATCTTACAAAGATTATGTCACCTGTGAGGGGATATTTGCCTTTGTGTTTAAGTATCATTTTAGATTCCTTCAACATCTCAGTCATGAATCTAAAATGAATCTTCCTTTATTCTTTTTGAAAATCTTACAGAAGATATCATGTAGGGTGAAAGAACACCACGATCATACAAAACAATCAATTTTTCACCATGGGCTCATAAAACTAATCATAAGTACTGTATTGCAGAAAAGAGAGAAGACATGGGAACACTTCTTATTTTGGTCAGGTTTCAAAATTGAGAAGGAGGATTAGTCTCAGAAGAGACAAGTAGATAAGGGTCAGACTTTGATTAAGAAAATTAGAAATAACATCATAGTCAAAGATGAAGAAGCTGAAACACCAGGAGAATATTCAAATCGGAAAAATGAAAACATTGAGTTTGGACAGCGAGTTAATGTTGAGGAAAGCAAAGTTTTACAGTCAAAGATGAAAGAAGTTGAGACAATGGAATATGTTTTACCTACATAATCAAATCAAGGTGAAGAGGAGACAATGTCACGAAAGAAAAGAGTGAAGGTTGTTGAATTTGCTTCAATAACTCATCAAGGAAAAGTTATGAAAATGTCAGGAGAAGTTGTAGTAGTCTGGAGACCTAAGACAAGGCTGAAGAACAAGCTTAAGTTAAACATGAAGAAACTATTAAATCCCAAATTGGCTGAGAAAAATGTTACAATAATAGAAGATTCATCATCTCAAAAGGAATTGGGAGATAGTGAAGATGATAACAAAGAAGTTATAAAAGGTAAAAAACCAATAGTATCAAAATAAAAATCAGTCATTACTGATACGAAGATTTCAGACATTTTCATGGAGGTTCGAAAACAGATGATTCAGGAACAACAGTAGAATGATATAAAGAATTCTTGTATGGATAAAAGAGATCTAATTGAAGAACAAGTTCAGTGCAGTATTGAAGCTGAAGAATAGCCCGAGGTTCCTATAACCTTAATAGAGCTTATGAATGAGGATGAAGAAATATACAAGAAGCTGAAAATACCATGGATACCTAAAGGGATGCAAACAATACCAGGAGATAAATGTATTGATTCTGAAAAGGAAAATCTACAAAGGAGCATTAAGCAATACAAGCATCAAATTGAATATATGCATGAAACCAATGATGGATTAATAGCTGCAAATAGGAGACTTAGAGAAGACTTGGAGGAAGTAAACAGTCACTACCAGGAATTGATCGTAGTATCTAAAGAGGCTCTTAAAAGAAAAAGACAGACAGAGAATCAGTTTACAGAATTAAAGCAGACTATCTAGGAGCTGACTCAGCAGAATGAAGAGTTAACAAAGAAAGTTGCAGACTTGGAAGCAAACCACTTGAAAGTTAGAAGAAAAGCTCAGGTTTTGGAAAGATTTTCTATATTAGCTGAAGCATCAAAAGACTAGGAGAGCAGTTATTAGTTAGTTTGAAAAGTTATTTTATTTTATTTTTGTATAATGTTAATTTATAATGAACAATTCGATAGATGACCTAAAAGTAGTTAGGGTTCAGTTATGAAACTGTTTGTGAAAGAACAGGTTAAATGTAAGTTTGAAAGAAGAAAAAGGGTTCGATTTTTGCTGACAAGGGGAGGCTGTCAGGCTTTGTTTATGAGATAAGTGTAAAGACTCTTATGTGTTTTTGATGACTGAACTATGAAATATATGCACTGTATGCCCTTTTGATTATTGACTGGTTTCATTTCTAATTTGTGTTAATTACTCAGTTGGTATATTCATTTCTTGTTTAATGTTTTTATGCTTGAAATGCTTGCTAACTGTGGGTGAAACTCACTATTGTGTTTATTCTGTTGGATTATGGTTTATATTTTATACATCTCAATCATTCGAATGCTCATGATTTAGTGTTTTCTTTAGTCTTATGAATTTTTTCCCTCTTGTCTTCAAACTGTTCAACCAAAACCCTAGAAAAACCCTATTTTAATTTATTGTGTTTATTGAGATTGTGTTGGCTTGTTCTTTCATAGTCTGAGAACAATTTATGGCACTAAAATATTTGGCATTGTTGCCAGGGATGAAGTTGAAAAACTATTTTCCTTGGGATACTTATCATTTCACTGGTTTTGAGAGGTGAACTTAAACCAGCAAATTTAGAAGACTACTTTTCACCAGTATTTCACAGTGGCTACTAAGAGAGTTGGAACAAGAAACAGACCTAGTTCTCCTTTACAGCTGGTTGTTTCAGAGCCAGAACATATATTGAAAATAGCTAGGAAAATCAGAAGGTCTCAGTCATCACCAGCCCTATGTAACCCTGATCAGTTAGATATTTCATCACCTTTTCTGTTCTGAGGGGAGAAGAAAAAGAGTCATCTTGGTTGAAGCCTACAATTCTTGTTGGTAATTTTCAAGTTTTCATTGATCCTCAATCTTTTAAGAAAGAAAAGAAAATTTCTCCTGGAAAAATCCCTTTATTCCATCTCAAAGTTGGTAAAACTCCATTTCATCCAAGTTCTAGTCAAGTCTTTCCATCACCTAAACTAGTTAAATTAAAGATGGAAGCCCAAAATCAGCCATTAGACATGATGGACAGAATGGTGGCAGCTAGGTATGCACCCTTAGTTTTTCCTCAGCCTTTGAATGCACTTCCTAGGGGTGATTACCAAAAATACCTGCCTATTTCAATGGACATGGTGAAACTACAACTGAGGAGCATTGGGATGCTTTCCTCAGCTATGTTGATAATCAAAATATTGAGGCCAAGGATGTAGGGATGAGGATGTTTGTACACAGTCTTAATGGAGTCTAGGTCAGAAAATGGTCTAGGGATTTTCCTGCAAGTTCTATCACTATCATAGAAGAGCTTCGGGACCTTTTCATGATACAATGGGGTGATACCAAGGATGACACATATTACATCACCGAGTTTGGATCCCTTAGGAGAAAGAAGGATGAAACCATAGCTGATTTTTTGAAGAGATTGAATAAAATGTATGGTAGAATTCCTATAGAGATAAAACCTTCAGAAACATCTACAAAACTCACATATGCCAATGCTTTTGATCATGAATTTTCCCTACTTTTAAGAGAAAGAAGACCTGTTACTTTACTGAACATGCAGGATGCATCATTAGAAGTGGATTCCAATATATTAGCTTCTAATAGATTGAAGGGAAATACAACTCATTAGATATATGACAGGAAGGGAAAGAAAGAGGCAACTCCAGGGGTTTTAACATCCCACCTTGCAGAAGGCAAAATTGATGAAATGGCCAAGCTAGTTAAGATCTTGACAGCAAAATTAAACAAGTTGGAATTAGAAAAGAATTCAAACAAACCCGTTCAAGAGGGTGATAGAAACCCTAATAATCCAAACCAATTCAGAAGACAGTTTGTGCCTTGTTTCATTCCTAGAGAGAGAAGGAATAATGATATTCAACAAGAAAGGAGGGAAACTGAGGGTCAAAAAGTACCACCCCCACTTCAGAATAATGTAGTTGATGAAGATGAAATTGAAGAAGAAGTGTTCTTTGAGGATATAGACCAGGATATGAATTATTTTGGAGAGCAATTAAGTGAGGGTTTTGTCACTGAAGAAGAGTTTTTAAACTCAGAATATTATGATGCTGATATGTTTGATAAAGAAAATGATTTAAATCTTGAAGTGACTGCTATAACTCCTGATGCATACCAGACTGAGCCAAATAAAACTTTAAATTTGAGGTCAGGTCCAAATCAAGTAGTTAAAAATCTAAAGAAAAAGGTAGTTGTACCTCCTAAACAGCAGTCTGATCCTGTGTTGGAGAAAAAACAAACTCAGGATAAACAAAAGAAGAATGTGGAAGTTGAAGAGGTAAACAAAAGTGTGCAGAATTTTAACCTAGAAAATGAATTAGGAAAAATCAAGATTCCTATGCCTTTTACTGATTTAATCAAGAATCCTTCTTACAAAAATTCGGTTCTGAAAATGATTGGTTCAACAAATAGTCAGCCTCTCTCTGATATAGTGAATCTACAAGAAGAAAGCCCTAAAATCTTTATTGGATCAGCTCTGGTAGAAAAAACTGAAAATGAAGCAGGTGCATCACCTCCTTTTTACATCACACTAATTATTCATGAACAAATGATACATAACTGTCTTTTGGATTCAGGAGCATCACACAGCCTACTGCCAAAGGATGTCATGGAAGCTCTAGGTTTGAGTATAACAAAATCCTATCATTATTTGTATGCTTTTGATTCACGACCTATAAAATGTTTAGGAGTGATTAAAGATATGGTTGTCAGTTTAGCTCAGCTATCGATGAAGAGTGTGATTATGGATGTGGTAGTAGAAGACATTACACCTAAGTTTGGATTGCTCCTCTCTAGGTCATGGGCCAAGAAAGTTGGTGGAACACTACAGATGGATTTAACATATGCTACTATTCCTGTATTTGGAGGAGAAAACAGAAGGTTATATAGAGAGTTACAATTTTCCTATATTGTGACAGATTACAAGAACCCTACAAATAATCCCTTGTATGCTGTTGACAAAGATTTGGGTACTTGTATGTTTCATTTTAGTGATGATGATAAGACTGCTAGTTTATTACAGGTTGAAAAAGAAAAGCCAGTAAAATGCACTAGGGAACAAGAAGATGAACTTTGGCAATTATATTTTGATGGCTCATCCTGTAAGGAAGGTGCTGGAGCAGGGGTTCTTTTAATATCTTCTGGTGGTGAAACAGTAAAGTTAATGTATAAATTGGAATTTATTACCACCAATAATACTGCAGAATATGAAGCTTTGTTGTTAGGTTTGAAAGCTACAAAATATTTAGGCATTCAACATATTTCTATATATGGCGACTCTGAGTACGGTTGTTCAGTAGGTGAGGAACAACTATCAAGTGAAACAAGATTTGTTGAAAGTGTACCATAATGAAGTATGGGATATGATAGAAAATTATTTTGTATCTTTCAACATCACTTATATACCTAGGGATCATAACCAAACTGTTGATTCTCTGGCCCTGGAAGCCACACATTTTAGGATTCCCAAAACAACACAGCTAAAATATCCTATTGAAGTTAGGTACATACCTTCTGTGCCTGATAATGTAAGGAAGTGGAAAGTTTTTGAAGATGACATTGAAATAAAAATATTTTTAGAGCTGACAGGTGAGTTTTCCAATTCCCTAATTGATCAAGAACAAGATGATGAGGTTGAAGATTTTGAAGATATTGCAGAGAATGAGATTGCTGGTCACAAGATTATTGAACTTAAAATTAATTTCATTCCCAAAGGTTTGGTGCCATTAGAGTGAATATTTCCAAAAGATGATACACCTTTAAAACTTGTTGTATAGTCTTTAGAAGAAAATTTCGTGGACTGCAATATTGGCACCCCTGAACATCCTAGAATGGTGAAGATTTCAAAAGCACTCATAGAAGAGCAGAGGAACAGGTACATTAAGTTGTTAAAAGAGTATGTTGATGTTTTTTCTTGGTCATATGAAGATTTGAAAATATATGATACTGGAATTATACAGCATAAAGTGCCTTTAAAACCAAATGTTAAACCTTTCAGACAGAAATTAAGGAGGATAAATCCAGCTTTGTTTCCTGTTATTGAAAAGGAGGTGAAAAAGTTATTAGATGCTAAGATCATTGTTCCTCTCAGGTATACTTCATGGGTTGCCAATTTAGTTTCTGTCAGGAAAAAGAATGGTGAAATCAGACTGTGTGTTGACTTTAGAAATCTGAATAGGTCTTCATTGAAGGATAATTACCCTTTACCAAAAATAGAACAAATATTGCAGAAGGTGGTTGGTGCACAAAGAATTTCTATGGTTGATGGTTTTTCAGGATATAATCAAATTACCATGCATCCTGATGATAAAGAGAAAATAGCTTCTACTACTCCCTGGGGAACTTTCATGTATGAAAAAATGCCTTTTGGATTAATGAATGCTGGAGCAACTTTTCAAAGAGCTATGGAAATAGCCTTTGTAGGGGAAAGAGATAAGTTTGTAGTGATTTACTTAATTGATATTATAGTCTTTTCACAATCAGATGATGAGCATCTAAAACACTTAAAACAAACTTTTCTGAAATGCATAAAATATGGTTTATCTCTTAATCCAAAGAAATCACATTTTGCTGTACAAGAAGGTAAATTATTGGGTCATTTAGTTTTAGTTGATGGTATCAGGATTAATCTGGAAAGGGTGAAAGCAATACTGAAAATAAGTTTGCTAAGGAGTAAGAAGGATGTACAATCTTTCATTTGTAAAATCATTTTTTTGCGTTGGTTTATAACAAATTTTGCTGAGACTATAAAACATATTAAATCCATGTTGAAGAAAGATCAGGAGTTCAAATGGACTGCAGAAGCAAAGAACTCATTTGAAAAAATTAAGATGGCTCTTACTGAAGCTCCATTATTAGTAAGTCCAGATTTTACAAGAGAATTTCTAACTTTTTCTTTTGCATCTGAAGATACATTGGTTGCTATTTTATTACAGAAGAATAAGAATGGTCTTGAACAACCTATTACATTTTTCAGCAAAAATCTTAGAGATTCGGAGTTAAAATACAACATTTTAGAGAAGCAAGCTTACTCCTTGGTAAAAGCTTTGAAATTTTTCAGAATTTATGTTTTTCATTCCAAAGTTATAGCTTATGTGCCTAATGCTGCCATAAAATATGTTTTGATTCAGCTTGATAGTGAGGGAAAAAGAGGAAAGTGGATTGCCAAAATCATGGAATATGATGTGGAAATTAGACCTACAAAGCTAGTAAAGGGAAAAGGTCTAGCTAAACTGCTAGCTGATTCAAATTGCCAAGCTTTAGGGCTACATCTCATAGCAGAATATCCAACACAGGAAGAAAGTCAAGCAGAGCTGGAGAAAGAGAAGATTATGGATCACTATTCAGCATCTACATGGTATGCATACATTGTATACTTTCTTTTGTACTTGCAATGTCCAGAACACTTAGACAAGAAAGCTGCTAGGTCTTTGAAGTTGAAAACCACTAAATATTGTTTGGTAGAACAACAGCTATTTTGGAAAGATCCAGGGGATATCCTACTCAGATGTTTAGATAAACCTGAAATTGAAGGAGTAGTTTCTAAATCTCATGAAGGTGCTTGTGGAGGACAGAAATATTGGAAGGAAACAACATATAAAATTCTAAGAGAAGGATACTATTGGCCTTCTTTATTTTCATATGTATATTAGAAGGTAGGAGCATGTATCCCTTGTCAGAAGTTTGCTGGTAAACAAAAGTTGCTGTCATTACCATTAAAACCAATTGCAGTTAATGCCCCCTTTCAGTAGTGGGGTTTGGACTTCGTAGGAGAGATAAATCCATCTTCCTCAGGGAAGCATAAGTGGATTTTAATTGCTACAGATTTCTTTACTAAGTGGGTAGAGGTAATTCCCACAAGAAATGGAGCAGATAAGATGATCATAGATTTTATTGAAGATAATATTCTTAGTAGATTTGGATGTCCACAGAAAATATTGATTGACAATGCTAAGGCTTTTAAATCAAAGGCTATGGTAGCATTTTGTGAAAATAATGGTATTCTGTTGAAACACTCAACTCCTTATTATCCTCAGGGGAATGGGTTAGCTAAGTCATCTAATAAAAATATCATTCAGAGTATTAGGAGGTTACTGAAGCATAATAACAGATCATGGGATTCTATGCTAAGTATGCATTATGGGCAGACAAAATAATAGCTAAGCAAGCAATTGAAACTTCTCCTTTCCAATTAGTATATGGTACATATATGGTTTTTCCTATTCAGTTGGGAATCCCAGTGATGAAGTTTTTTTAGGATTGTCAAGAAGAACCTAATGATATGCAAAGAAGAATTTATGCAATGATAGAGTTACAGCAGAAACAAGAAAAAGTGGAAGAAAAGGCTTAGTTGTATAGGTTGAAGATAAAAGAAATATTTGATAGGAAGATTAAAGATAATACTTTTCAGTGGGAGACATGGTTTTGAGATGGGATGCTAGGAAGGAGCAGAAAGGAAACCGTGGAAAGTTTGATAACCTTTGGGTTGGTACTTTCATAGTATCGAAGTTTTTGGAAAACAATACTTTTGTTCTACAGACCTTGGAAGGTGAGTTGTCTAATCCAGTTAATGGACGATTCCTCAAGCATTTTTACAGTTTTTGAGATGGATACTGGAATTTCATTGTAAATATCAGTGTGAATAACAAAATAAGGACTCCATAATCCAATGGAAATTTTGCAAATTAGCAGGTAGTAACACAGAAGGCAGTGGTCTACAGGTTCTTGAAGCCTCATAGGGAGGACTTCATCCCGCAGTAGGAGCCAGATCTTAAGTCATGTTTTTGTTTTACATCTTTTAGTAATTTTATTTATGTTTTGAAGCTTCGTTATACTTTTTATTCCTAGTAAATTTTGTTGATTGGGATAGTTTGAGTTTTTTCCCTTTAGCTTTAATGTTATTTGATTCGTTTTAGTTTATTTTTACAAGTTTTAGTTTGATTTCATGATCAAAGGGTTTATATAAGGCTTATATGAATTAAAAAGTCTAAAAAAATAACATTAAAGTTTTCTTAGGGTCCCTAAATCAAGTCTAACCCTATATCATGAGTTTAATTTTTGAAAATCATTAACTTGAATTTTCTTGTAGCGCAAGCCAAAAGCAAATGCACACAGGCGCTACAAGAAAGTCGTGCAAAGTTAAAAATAATCATTCAATGTTGCGGAGATTTAGTTCTCTATGTCGCTGACACTGCGGCAACAATCTGGTATAAAGCTCTGACGAGGTAGTTGCTAGAGCTTCTGATCGCTGATCGTGAAGCTGGTTGTCTAAAGTGCCGACACTATGACAACATAGTTGTTTAAAGCGCCAACAAGATAGTTGATAGAGATTCTAATTTTTGATCACGAAGCTAGTGGTTTATGTCATCGACACTGTAGAAGCATAGTGGTTTAAAGATCCGATGAAATAGTTGATGAAGCTTCCAATCGCCGGTCGTGAAGCTAATGGTTTAAAGATAGTTGCTAAAGCTTTCGATTGTCGATCGAGAAGATAGCGGTCTAAAGTGTCGACACTGTGGTAGCATAGTGTCTTGAGGTTCTGATGCATTAGAGATTACTGCTTTCGATCGTCGACAAGTTAGTAATGGGAAGTGCTGATTCATTCAGTCTTGGGGCTCCGATCGCCGATGCTAAGAAATATTAGTTGTTAGTGATGGAAGACACCGATACCACGGCAACATTCAAATATTAATCACCGTGACAAGTGTCAGTATCATCATGAAGGTGAATCATGGTGATTTCTTACAGAAGTGAGGCAATAATGATAGCAGACCATAATGAGACAAAGGTGTTTCAAATCACGTTTTTTCCTGAAATACAAGTAAAGTAGGTGGAGATTGTGGCCAAAAATCAGTACTTGAAAATCAGAATTTTGAAACAGAGTAAAATCAGGGCTTTGGGGAGCGGTCGTTTGGAGTGTCAAAATGGTCAAAGAAGATTGGGGCATGCAGTTCGACACCTGACAGACAAGAGAATAGGATTTTAGTAGCTAGATTAGTTGTTTTAACAGGTAGGTTGCGAACTGATTTCCAAGGTTTATTAATTTTGGGTCTTTCTAAACAGAATATTAATGACTGAATTGAGAGCAGATTATTAGTTGTTAAGCCTAATTGATACTAAATGATGGATGCTCAGTAATGAAGTTAAAAGTATTGTCTAGATTAAAAGACAGTTAGAGTGTGTTGTATTTATAGAAGTTGTCTGACAATATCTTAAAATAAAAAAGAGTGGAAAGACCAATAGGGCAGAACCCTCAGGTTTAAGTTGGATCAAAAACTTTCCAGATTGTGCACAATTGTTTGCAGAAGTAGGATGGTTAGTGTTCTTCGAAAAGATTGAAGGTTATCATTCAAAGGTTTCTTACAAGTTTGCTCAATGTTTAGACAAGGATGTAGTGTCTTTTGACACTTTGAAGTTCAAACTAACTAGAGAGTTACTAGCAGAAGCAAAAGGAATTCTGGATGAGGGAGAATTCTGGTTCAAAAAGGTGCCCTTCACCTTTGATGCTCAGAGATATTTGCTTCCAGGTGTAGTAGTAGACTGGGGGAACGGGGTTCCTATTCAAAACTTTAAACCAGAGTGGATTAAGCCTATCAAAATCTTACAAAGATTATGTCACTTGTGAGGGGAGATTTGCCTTTGTGTTTAAGTATCATTTAGATTCCTTCAACATCTCAGTCATGAATCTAAAATGAATCTTCCTTTCTTCTTTTTGAAAAGCTTACAGAAGATGTCATGTAGGGTGAAAGAACACCAAGGTCATACAAAACAATCAGTTTTTCACCATTGGCTCATAAAACTAATCATAAGTACTGTATTGCAGAAAATAGAGAAGACATGGGAACACTTCTTATTTTGGTCAGGTTTCAAAACTAAGAAGGAGGATCAGTCTCAGAAGAGACAGGTAGATAAGGGTCATACTTTTATTAAGAAACTTAGAAAGAACATCATAATCAAAGATGAAGAAGCTGATAAACCAGGAGAAGCTTCGAATCAAGAAAATGAAAACATTGAGTTTGGATAGCGAGTTAATGTTGAGGAAAGCAAAGTTTTACAGTCAGAGATGAAAGAAGTTGAGCCAGTGGAAGATGTTTTACCTATAGAATCAAATCAAGGTGAAGAGGAGACTGTGTCACAAAAGAAAAGAGTAAAGGTTGTTGAATTTGCTTCAATAACTCATCAAGGAAAAGTTTTGGAGACTTAAGACAAGGATGAAGAGCAAGCAGTTTGGAGACCTAAGACAAGGCTGAAGAACAAGCTTAAGTTAAACATGAAGAAAATATTAAATCCCAAATTGGTTGAGAAAAAGGTTACAATAATAGAATATTCATCATCTCAGGAGGAATTGGGAGATAGTGAAGATGATAACAAAGAAGTTATAAAAGGTAAAAAACCAATAGTATCAAGAGATAAATCAGACTTTACTAATACTAAGATTTCAGACATTTTCATGGAGGTTCGAAAACAGATGATTCAGGAAGAGCAGCAGAATGATATAAAGAATTCTTGTATGGAGAAAAGAGAGCTAATTGAAGAAGAAGTTTAGTGCAGTATTGAAGCTGAAGAACAGTCAGAGGTTTCTGTAACCTTCACAGTGCTTATGAATGAGGATGAAGAAATATACAAGAAGCTAAAAATACCATGGATACCTAAAAGGATGCAAACAATATCAGGAGATAAATGTATTAATTATGAAAAGGAAAATTTACAAAGGAGCATTAAGCAATACAAGCATAAAATTGAATATATGCATGAAACCAATGATGGATTAGTAGCTACAAATATGAGACTTAGAGAAGACTTGGAGGAAGAAAACAGTCACTACCAGGAATTGATTGCAGTATCTAAAGAGGCTCTTAAAAGAAAAAGACAGACAAAGAATTGATTTACTAAATTAGAGAAGACTATCGAGGAGTTGACTCAGCAGAATGAAGAATTAACAAAGAAATTTGCAGACTTGGAAGTAGACCACTTGAAAGCTAGAAGGAAAGCTCAGGATTTAGAGGGAATTGCTCTATTAGCTGAAGCAACAAAAGACTAGGAGAGCAGTTATTAGTTAGTTTGAAAAGTTATTTTATTTTACTTTTGTATAATGTTATTTTATATTGAACAATTCGATAGATGACCTAAAAGTAGTTAGGGTTCAGTTATGCAACTGTTTGTGAAAGAACATGTTAAATGTAAGTCTGAAAGAAGACAAAGGGTTCGATTTTTGCTGACAAGGGGAGGCTATCAGGCTTTGTTTATGAGCTAAGTGTAAAGTCTCTTATCTATTTTTGATGTCTGAACTATGAAATATATGCACTATATGCCCTTTTAATTATTGACTAGTTTCATTTCTAATTTGTGTTAATTACTCAGTTGGTATATTCATTTCCTGTTTAATGTTTTTATGATTGAAATGCTTGATAACTGTTGGTAAAACTCAGTATTGTGTTTATTCTGTTGGATTATGGTTTATATTTTATACATCTCATTCATTCGAATTCTCATGATTTAGTGTTTGCTTTAGTCTTATGAATTTTTTCCCTCTTGTATTCAAACGGTTCAACCAAAATCCTAGAAAAACCCTATTTTACTTTATTGTGTTTATTGAGATTGTGTTGGCTTGTTTTTCCGTAGTCTGAGAACAATTTCTGGCACTAACAGTACCCAAGTCTACAAACAGACCCTTCCAAAAATTGGAAGTAAAATTGGTATCTTTATCAGAAATTATTGCCTTACTAAAATCCATGAAATCAGAAAATCTCTTTCAAGAATATTTTTACAATGGCATCAACCTTATATGTGGACTTGATCAGTATAAAATGTGATGCTTTTGTCAACTTTTCCACCACAACCATGATGGAATCATGTTGTCTCATAGTCATTGGCAATCCTGTAATAAAATCCATGGAAATAACTTCCCATTTCCATTCTGGGACTTGCAAAGGCTGCAATAAACTTGTTGGGTGTTGATGCTCAAACTTTACCTGATGACATTTCATGCACTTAGAAATATACTCAACATTGTCCTTTTTCATTCCTAGCCAAAAATACCACTTTTTGGATGTAGCAATTGTCTTCTGATATCTTAGGTGACCAAAATATGGAGCTTTATGGATTTCATCCATAACAATTCTCCTCAAGTCTGCGACATTTGGAATATAAATTATGTTCTTATAAGTAATAAGTCCATATTCTTCCAATTTATATCCCTCATATTTCTTTTCAAGGCTTCGGTGCTACAACTTGCCCTTTATGTGCATATACATTTCATCCTCAGCAATATTATTAATAATATGTTGTCTCAAATATGATTGGAAAGTACTAAGAGATGCCACATGCATTGCATGCACCTTTCTGCTGAATGCATCAGGCACCTTATTTTATTTTCCTTTTATGTGTTTGATTTCAAAAACAAACTCACACAAAAAATCCAGCCATCTAGATTGTCTAGCATTTAAAGTTGGCTTATCAAACAAGTATTTCAGACCATAGTGGTCTGTCCTTAGTTCAAATTTCCTTCCCATTAAGTAATGTCTCCACATCTTGAGAGAATGCACTATGGCTGCAAGTTCTAAATCATGAGTGGCATAGTTCTTCTCATGGTCCTTCAAATTTCTGGACTCATAGCATACCATGTGGTTTTCTTGCATAAGAACGCCTCCAAATCCTTAATTGCATGCATTCTTACACACCACAAAGTCTTTTTTTGGGTTGGAAATCTTCAAAATTGGTGTACTTGTAAGAAGATTCTTCAACTGTTGGAAGCTTTCTTCACATCTTGGTGTCCATTCAAACTTCATCCCCTTCTTTTGCAAAGAAGTGATTGAATGTGCAACCTTGGAGAATCCTTCAATGAACCTCCTATAGTATCTTGCAAGTCCCATAAAAGATCTCACATATGTAACATTTCTTGGGGTTGACCAATTCATGATGGCCTCAATATTCTCAGGGTCCACAAATATGCCCTCCTCTGAGATAATATGACCCAAATAATGAATTTTTATCTTTATAAAAGTAACATTTGCTCAACTTTGCATATAGGTTATGCTCCCTTAGCAATTTCAATGTCAGCCTCAAATTTTCTTCAGGATCTTATTCATTATTAGAATAAATAAGAATATCATCCAGGAAGATAAGAACAAACATGTCTAGATACTTGCTGAAAACACTATTCATGAGACATATGAATGTAGCTGGTGCATTTGTGAGACCAAATGGTACCACTATGAACTCATAGTGTCCATACCTTCTTCTGAAGGTTGTCTTATGAATATATTCCTATTTGATTCTTACCTGATGGTAACCATACCTCAATTCAATCTTTGAAAACACCTTTGCTCCTCTCATTTGATAAAAAAGGTCATCAATTCGAGGCAAATGGTACTTATTCTTCATAGTAACCTTGTTCAACTATCTGTAATCAATACATAACTTGAGTGTCCCATATTTATTTTTCACAAAAAGAACTGGTGCTCCCCATAGGGACACACTCGACCTGATATAATTATTTTCCAACAACTCCTGCAACTACATTTTCACCTCTAGCAATTCTGGTGTGCTCATCCTATAGGGTGTCTTGGACACTGGTTCTACTCTAGGAACAAGGTCAATAGTAAAATAAATGTCTCTCTTTGGAGGAAGTCCAAGAATTTGATCAGGAAAAACATCCCTGAATTCTTGTAATACATGAAAGTCCTCCAACCTAGGAGTTTCATTCTCTGTTGCCTCCAAAATATGGGATGCATACAATATGCAACCTTTTCTACATAATTTCTTCAGCTACACTATTGAAATATACCTAACAGAAATCACTTTTGGAATGCCTCTTACAACCCTTGGGTTTCCTTATTCATCCATGCATTCAAATGTCTTGTTGTAACAGTTAAGCTTAACTCTAAGTGTTTCTAACCAGTCCATTCCAATGAGAATATCATAGGAACCAAGTGTCAAAATATTCAGGTTTGTATAAGTGAATAACTCATCCATGACTAATGGACATTTCTATACCACTTCACTAATTTTTCTCTTGGTTCCTGTGGCTAGTTGAACTAACCATGATTTACTATGCTTTAATTTCTTAAAAGCACAAATATCAACAATTTTAGGAGTGATATAACTGTGGGTAGATCTAAGGTCAATCAAAATAGAAATAGATTGCTCAACAATCTTACCTTCAACTTCAACCACAGTTGATTAATAATCTACCTGGCGGTCCTCTAGCACTTTATAGATTATAGGGATGGTCCTTTCCACTTGACCCATAGTTTATGCTTCGTGAATGTTGTGAACTCGCCTTACATTCTCATTCTCATGTGAACAGTTCCTATGCATATGGTTTCCTCCACATCCCCAACGCTATAGTGGTTCTCTGATCTCCTTTGGATATCTTGGCCCGTCTCCCATCACTTTGGATGGCATATTCATAGCTTGTGATGGCTTCCTTTGTTGATTTTGGAATTGAGAAGGTTTGAAACCTTTCTTCCTTTGGTCAAACTTTCATTCCTCTTGTCCTTCCATGTATTATGGAGATCAGTTTTTCTTTTGTTTTGATCATAGCAATACTTGGCCTTCCTTATATCCTCTTCTAGAGTTCTAGGTTCATCAAACTCAATTCTGTCTTTGTATGGCTGTTGTAGTCCACTTAGAAAATGCTAAATTTTCACTTTATCATCCATGATATACCTGACATACCTCAGCAGTTCCAAGAATTTGTTTGCATATTCTTCCATGGTCAGCTTCCCCAATTTCAGCTCATGGAACTCTTTAATCTTGTCATCATAATACCTATCAAAGAGATACTTCTGCTTGAAATATTTCTTGAACTGCTTCCCCACAATCTTTCTTTCATTAATATTCTTCACTTTCTTGAGGTTCTCCCACCATATAGATGCTCTTCCATTCATATTGAAGATTGCTACCCGTTCCTTCATATTTCCTGAGTAGTCTTGGACTTGGAAATATTTTTTCATACCAAGAATCCAAGCTTCAGATTCTTGACCAGATTTTACCTCACCATTAAAGGTAGGAGGCCTTTCCTTCTTAAATCCATCATGTGAACCATTCCGATAACGCCTATTTCTCTTATTCCTGTGAGATGAGGAACTTGAACCCCTAGTGGATCCTTCAAAGTCAGACGATCCACTAGATGACCTTTTTCTTCTTCTGGTACTGCTCCTACTTCCTTCCAGATTTATTGCTTGATTCCCAAAGTTCATATGCCTTTGGATTTTTTTCAAACTCTACAGCATGGCTGCATTTAATTGATTCTGATCTTCATGAGCTTTAATGATCCTCTCATTGTCTTCTCTGCAACTTTGCAACTCCACCCTTAGGCTTCTCATGGTGGTTACAATATCTAGGGGAGTCTCTTGAGATCTTCTTCAATTGGATTATGTTTCAACATTTTCAACTCTAATGTCTACCCCCTTGGAATCTGCCTCGACCTCATAGGGATCCTATGCATTATTCATGCTATTGATTCTCATGGCCGAGCCAAAACCAACTTTTTCAAACTGCGCTATGAATTTGCAAAAATGTGTTAATAAACACCATTGTTAGCTGTGTGACAATCTCACAACTTAAAAACCACTTACCGACTATTCACTCTAGTTTTCTCTCTATAGAAATATTCAACTTCTTAGCCCATTTAGGCCCAATGTTGAAACCAAAATCTATGAAAACTATTCTCTTGGCCCATATAGGCCCAATGTTGTAACCAATAGATCTGAAAACTATTCACTTGGCCCATCTAGGCCCAATGTTGTAACCTGGATATGATACCACACTGTAGCGTCCCCTCCCCTCTTACATTAGCAATTAAGAGAGGAATGTTGCTTTAATGCTCGCTCTGATACCACACTTTCATGTCCCCTCCCTTCCACATCAACATATAAGGGAGGGACATGACTTCACTTATTACTCTGATACCACAATGTCCACGCACCCACATGCCCATACACCTCACTGATATGCGTAATAATTTAAAATTTATTATTTCTTTCTCTTTAACCATAGTCATGGGTCATGTTCATCCTTTAACATTCATGCTTAAGCATAAAAACCACTGTAAATGTCATTCCTCAACGGAAAAATCCACTCCATAACTAGAAAAGTCATTTCTGCACTAAAATTGGTTCTTCGGACTTTTGCCTTCCAGATTTCCGACTTCTGAGATTTTGACTTCCGACTTTAGGTACCAAAAATACTGAAATGTGGTATGCTCACTTGTCACTTTTCTGCTTTCAGAGTTCCTACCTTTCGACTTCCAACTTCCGACTTCGGGTAGCGAAAATCCATGAATTGAGTAATTTATCTTTCAGTTGCTTGCTTTCCAACCTATACTTTCTGTAGTGCGATCTGGATAGCGGAAACCCAAATTTCGACGGAGTCATTTATTATCCTTCTGCATTCTGCTGCAAACTTCAGATATTGAAAAACCATAAAATGATACATTTTCTCGTTCATTTTCCACTTTCCTCCTTTTGCCTTCCATATTCCACGGGCGGACTCCAGATCGTGGAAAACCAACACTTGGCCTCATTTCTCTTTCTATTTTTTATTTCTACCTCCCGCCTTCCTCCTTCTGGAGTGGATTCCGTGATGCGGAAAACACATTTTTCCTTAGAATTTTCAGCCTTTTCCCGCTTCCGCATTTCGCCCTCTGTGGGCGGATTTCGGGGTGTGGAAAACCAATATTTTTTCTTATTAATTTTTTCTTTTTCGTCCTCTCATCTTCCGCCTTCCTTAGGTGGATTCCAGGGTGCGAAAATGCTTAAGTCATATGCATTCTGACTCTATAACCATACTTCTAGCCTCCATGAACTTATGAAAAATGCAGTGTGTTAGTGCCATAAATTGTTCTCAGACTACTAAAGAACAAGCCAACACAATATCATAAAATAAAATTAAGTAAAATAGGTTTTTAGGGTTTTGGTTTAAAAAACTTCATCAGCAAGGAGGAAATAAACATCCACAAGCTAATATAGAACTGAATCATGCAAGTTAGATAAACTAGAGATCAAACACATCCTAATAAGCCATAAACATTACACATGAAATACTATTTCCACCCACATGCTACAAACATTTACACAAATAAACCTTTAAATAGGAAATGAAATTGTAGATTGAGCAATCAACCAGATAAGAAATGAAAAAGCATGGTAGGTAAAAGGGCTTATCATTTTATATATAATCAATAACATTCATCCACTTAAATAAGAGTTATAAATGCTAACTTGAGAAATCAAAGCTCCAAAGCCTCTCCTTGAGTGAAAAATTCCGCCAAAAATTGTATGTTTGTATTCCTTTTTTCATTACAAAAGTAAAGTTGCTCCATAACTACCTTCTAGGTTGAAATTTGAAACAATTACATCAATTAGTTACATGATAACTCAAAATCTTTAAAGACAATTAACCCAAAAAATAACAAATCGGATTTGAAGAAATTTTGGCGAATTTCTGAAAATTTGGGTCTCAAATATGCTTTCATATCTATCGATCTGGGACACCTGTAAAAAAAAAGATAGTTTTTGTTTTAAATGAGTATGTTATGAACAAAAACCTCTCTTGGTTTTTCAAAATTCCCCTTCAATTGATTGGAATACATGCTGCAAATTTGTGACTAAAACATGAAATTATTAAATAATTCAAACCTTGAAAATAGGCCACAAAGATAAATTCGAATATCTCAAATGATAATAGCTGTTGCAAAACAGAGAGAGGTTTTTGTGAATGAGTCTGTTTTGGACAAAAATCTCTTTTAGTTTTCCTGAATTCCTTTCCATTTCCTCGTAATATTCTCCCAATGACAATGACAAAAACAAGAAAAATAGAGCTGCTACAGGAATCTCTTTATGAAAATATTTGACAAAGGACTAAACAATTAGAGTTAGATTATAAATCAAAACTTGGAATAAACTTTTATTATAAGTTTTTGAAAGATTAAATATGTACATATTAACTAATAATCCCAAAAGACAAATCTTAAAACTAAAATAATGAAATAATTCAACCATTAAAAGCATTAAATCCAACCAAAATTATTGATTGTCAAAAATTCCTAAAATCAACATAAAATGTAAAATCATTTTAAACCAGTGGTTGAAAATTAGGACAAAAAGAACAGATAAACTAAGAACAAGATCTAGTTATAACATCTGGCTCTTGCTACGAGATGAATTCCTCCTTGTGAGGATTCAAGAACCTATAGACCTTGTGCCTTATTCATTGGGTGATGGAGTCATTTACCAAATCTCTTCAATTTTCTCAAACTCTGAACACATACCTCTGAAACGACAAAATACTGCTACAAACCAGCATACTGAAAAGAATATACATGCTCATATAGCGATCTTATTCTGCTATTTACTCCTACTTCTAATAGGATGAAACAACCCAAGCAAATGTAATCATACTTCCAGTGAAGCCGAGAAACAATTTGACTGAGAATCATAATTCCATGCATGCTACTGTTTGAGAAAACCCACAAAAGATGTGATAAATGCAATAAAGAGTTTGTAGGAAGATGATACTTATGACTAGAAATAGGAAGTATGCCAAACGCTGGAGCATTAGAAACCTTTGAAAAATACAACTCCATCCAAAAAGCCACGGGATCATGAAATTTCCGATTTAAAACTTCAATGTCTTCATTATATTTATCATAAAGTGAAGCGTTCTCTTCCTCTCCATTGCTACTCTTTTTAAACTTTGGATCAAGAATGGAAGCCAAGGGATTTTCAAACTGCTTCTCAACCTTTAAATAAAAACCTTGACCAAAACTTGAACAAATAAAATTTTGAAAGTTACCATAAGTCAAGAATGACAACTTATTTCTTATATCAATAGTAAGAGGTTGAAGAGCAACAACTTCTTCTTCATAACATGATAATCTCATAGTAGGAACTAAGAAATTTCTACTTTAATCCAATGAAAGTATATTATCATCGAAAAAGTTAGAAAACTGATATGGAGAATCAACACAAGCATCATTTATATCCTTGTTCATATGAAAATCTGAAAATGATGAAGAAAACTATCTTAAATCTGAATGATACCTACATTCTTCTTCATGTTCATAAGCATGTATATCTTCAACATGAACCTGATCTCGAAGCATTTTGCAAACTCAGATGTTATCCTCCACTCATTTTGCATTCTCAAACAATTTTCTTAAAGATGATGATTTCCTTTCTAACAGGAAAAAGACAAGATCTGAATGTTGAGCCATAACATAATATACCATAGCAATTTTTTCTGAAGGTCTGATCTCCGGAAGCATACTGATATAAAAACTTTGAAACCTCCAATTAAATTTAGTAATTGGCTCATCATTCTCTCTTTTCAAACTATAAAATTCGGAAAGAAATTGATCATAAGATTCATCCTTACCCCAATACTTAAAAAAGACATCATGTGACTCTTCCCACAATCCAATTGAATCAGCTTTTAAATTTGAAAACCAAAACCCAGCATCTCTAGCAAAGGATTTTGAAAATAACCTCATGACAACATCCTCATGCATGATTTCAAAATTATCAATGAAATTATGAAAAGATTCTAAATGCTTCTTTGTTGTAATATGGTATTTTCCAGTAAAATGTGGAAGATATTCAACAAAGTAGGAAGGGTAAGGATGTAAGAGAGATGGAAGCCTAAGAGGCTTAAACATCTTCTATCTGAGTCTAGATGGAAAATCTGTGAGTTGAAAATGAGGTTCAACAAGATGTTCGCAAGTTTTAGCAGTGATGGTAGAAGGTAATAGATTAACTTTATTCTCTACAAGATGACTAGAATAATCCGCTTCAAGATATATGGGTATATGTATATCATGCTACAAATGTATTTCAAATGAAGGAATAGGATCAACATCAATAAAACAAGAAGAATGCATATTTTCTTCTTCCAAAGAGGGATATGTACTTGAAGGTTGATGATCATCGGAATAGACAAAACAAAAAAATTCTTTTGACATGCAATGGGAAAGACATGAAAGAACTGATGAATAAGAACAAAACCTCATGGAGGAAAGTAACAAGCTAATACCCAGTCTTTCCATTTGGCTTCTTCATTTTTCTGTCAACAAAATGCTCCTTGTAGTGGAATCTTTAATCGTGGAGTCACCGGTGAAAAATTGTAGTCTAAAATATTTTATGACTTTGTTAACCTCTCAAAATCACATGAATAATGATATCCTAGGGAATATATACTTTAGCTTCATCCCCGGAAATGGCACCAAAGATGTTAGTGCCAGAAATTGTTTTCAGGCTACTAAAGAACAGGCCAACACAATCTTATAAAATAAAATTAAGTAAAATGGGTTTTTAGGGTTTTGGTTTAAAAAAATTCATCAACAAGGAGGAAATAAACATCCACAAGCTAATACAGAATTGAATCATGCAAGTTAGATAAACTGGGGATCAAACACATCCCAATAAGCCATAAACATTACACATGAAATGCTAATTCCACCCATAGGCTACAATCATTTACATGAATAAATCTTTAACAGGAAATGAAATTGTAGAATGAGCAATCAACCAGATCAGAAATGAAAAAGCATGACAGGTAAAAGGGCTTATCAGTTTATATATAATCTATAACATTCATCCACTTACATAAGAGTTATAAATGCTAGCTTGAGAAATCAAAGCTCAAAAGCCTCTCCTTGAGTGAAAAATCCCCCCCAAAACTGTATGTTTGTCTTCCTTTTATCATTACAAAAATAAAGTAGTTCCATAACTACCTTCTAGGTTGAAATTTGAAACAGTTACATCAATTAGTTACATGATAACTCAAAATCTTTAAAGACAATTAACCCAAAAATAACAAATCGGATTTGGGAAAATTTGGGGAATTTCTGAAAATTTGGGTTGCAAAGACGCATTCATATCTCTCGATCCAAGACACATGTATAGAAACTGAGAGAGGTTGTTTTAAATGAGTATGTTATGAAAAAAACCCTCTCTTGGTTGTTCAAAATTTCCCTTCAATTAATCGAAATACATGCTACAAATTTGTGACTAAAACATGAAATTATTAAATAATTCAAACCCTGAAAATAGGCCACAAAGATGAATTTGAATATCTCAAAGGATAACAGATGTTGCAAAACTGAGAGAGGTTTTCTTGAATGAGTCTGTTGTGAACAAAAAAATCTTTTGGTTTTCCTGAATTCATTTCCATATCCTTGTAATCGGCTCCCAATGACAATGACAAAAACAAAAAAAACAGAGCTACTACAAGAATATCTTCATGAAAATATTTGACAAAGGACTAAAAAATGAGAGTTAGATTATAAATAAAAACTTGGAATAAACTTTTATTATAAGTTTTTTAAAGCTTAAATATTAACTAATAATCCCAAAAGACAAACCTTAAAACTAAAATAATGAAATAATTCAACCATTAAAAGCATTGAATCCAACAAAAATGATTGATTGTCAAAAATTCTTAAAATCAACATAAAATGTAAAATCATTTTAAACCAACAGTTGAAAATTAAGACAAAAAGAACAGATAAACTAAGAACAAGATCTAGTTATAACATAGTGGAAAATACAAGCCATATACAGATGCAAAATGCAAGTATGTTTAACAACAACAAACTCTACTTAAATATTGAATAAGCATTCAACATATTCGGTACATTCATAAGAAAAATATATTGAAAAAATAAGAATAACTAGAGAATACTTATCTTGAAGATAAAGTTGTCCCACAACTAGCTATGTCGTTGCAATGTTCCACCCAACCATAGGCCAATTGTGTTCTATTGTCCACTGATTGCACACCACCAGCAAAAATCTTTTGAAAGATATCTCCTCACTTGAGAAAGTGGGAGAGGTGTGACCTTGGGGCCAAGCACAAAGCTAGGTATTGTCACCTACTCCTAGTTCCTCCGTTTAGGCTATCTCCTAACGAAGCCAATGGGGGTAGTCCCTAACAAAGAGTTTTCTATGGCTCAATGTTTACATTAAGTTTTAAGATGTTTTGGATGCGGATGGGTGTTGTTTAGGAGTTACTTGTGATTAGAAATGATTAAGTTTATGAATGTGACACATAAATAAGAGCAATCCACGTTGCTAGCAAGAGATCATACAGATAAGAAAACGATTCCAAACTTTCCTTAAGCATTCAGATATAATCAACAAAAATAAACCATAGACAGTTTATCAAGATAGAAGATTACTCAATTATAACGAAGGACAAGTGCCTTATGGAGTCAAATAAATGCGTGAAATAAAGTCTAGGAATTAAGCTAGTGAATATTAGGTTTTGCAAATGCTCTTGGTAGATTTTAAGAATTTTAAAGAATTCTCTTGATTAGGGTGTCAACGAAGGTTTGTCAAAGCCGGGAGACTCTTCTAAGTTTCCTCTATTCAAGACATGTTGGGACCGCCCAGTATCCCAGGCTGATATTGTCAAGTGACCAGCTAGCTGGGAATCTAAGACAGTGGGAGGTTCCGACACATCAAATAGGAAGTACTTTGGAAGGATCCCTACAACGCTGGTGCATTGGTTAAGGGTGTTTAAGGGTTATTAAATTACTCTGGTAGGGTTTAAAGATCCAATGTCGTTTCTGGGTATTTTGATATAGGATCGGTCAGAGCATACTCCGGCAAGGAGGGAAGGGAGTTAATTAATTAAAGGGGTATGTGTGTTGAAGATTTTATTAAAACAATTAATTAGACTCTCTAACAGAGAGCGCTCTTGACCCCGTCTTATGACAGTGGTTCAAGAGACTTAGCTAATCTATATGCAGCTAATGCAGGGATTGTGCAAACCTAGGATGCTCTCTAATAGAGAGTGCTCTTGACTTGTATTTTTACAAGTTCAAGAGTATTAAATAATTAATTGATTAAAAAAGCACAACAATTAAGATGAAAGTGGTTGATTAAACTCTCCGACAGAGAGCACTCTTGATCCACCTTATGGTGAGATTCAAGATATTTTGGTTCTTTTTATGATTTGACAATTATATAACAAGATACCAAAATGCAATAATAAATCTAGCAATTAGTGTTTATGCTAAGGAACAACTAGCAATTATAAAAAAATGGAAACTAAGACTAAGCAAAGAACTAAACTAATTGCTTAAAGGAAACTATACTAAAAAATCATGAAAAATGACACAACACCCTTCCCCCAATAGGGGAAGTATAAAAGAAAGGAGACTTGCTCCCAGTAGTACTTTTTATTGGTTTTTTACAATGATGATGTGTTCTTTGCTTCTTGGAAGAACAGGTAAAGAAGGGGATTGAGAGAAGAGGGAGAGAGTTTTTTTGTTCTTTTGCGCTTCTTGCTTGCTTATGGCCTTTGAGGTCTCCTTCACCTGCCTGAAACTAAGAGCTTTAGACATACACTTGTTATAGGATTAGTTGATAAAAAATAACTTGAAAATAAATCTACAAACTAGATAAAAACAACTACCAAAACTTACCGAAAAGAAGGGAGAGAAGAGGAAAGAGAAAGGCAAGGCAAGAGAGGGGGAAAGGGAGTGAAAAGAGGACAAAAGGCAAGTCAAAGAAGGATGGAAACTAAGGGATAAAGAGGGCTGCAAATTAGAGAAAGAGGGCTGCAAATGAGGGTAAAAAAGGCTGAAAGTACAGCCCAAAAGATGGTTGAAGAAGAGGATGGAAAGGGGATGCAAAAAGTGGAAACAAAGAGGCAAAAGAGGGCTGTCCAAAAGGGTGAAAATGGGGACAAGTGGACAGCGAACAAAGGGAAGGAATTGCTGGAAAAAGAAATCCTAAAAGGCTGCAAAAATTAAACAGGGCAGCCAACAGGGGAAAAGGCTAAGTGAATGAATGTTCACTTTAGCCAAAACGTGCCCTAAGCCCAAGAAAATAAATATTTTATAAAAATTTGAGAGATGAATAATATGAAAGAAACACTCAAACCTGTGGTACTTTGATGGGGTTTGGATTCTTTTGGATCTTGAAACTTTGGAAGCTTCCTTGGCTTCGAGAGGAGAGGATGCACCTGAGCTCAAACTCCTACTCACTTCAATGAGATGACCTGCACAATTTCAACTCAATACTTGCAAAACAATGGATTAGATCATGTATGTTTGGTAAATAAAAATGTAAAGACCATGTCATACAACTAAATAATCGATGCTACTTTAATTCATAGAAACAAAACCATAAAAGATCAAATTGTAACATCAAATAATCAATATTACGTGCTTATAGAATCCTTCTAAAGCATGAGCTATTATCCAATCCTTAGCAATAAAAGACAAAAATTGAAAAATTTCACCTTGTTCACCAATTGTTCATCCACATTCACATCCCATGTATGCCTCCAAAGCCTTAAAATTTGTTATACGGTTGCAAAAGCAACAAGCATTATAGTAATTCACCAAAGGTTCTTTGCATAAAGATCCATCCTCAATAGAGCTGACAGAGCCTCTATTTAACAAATGAGAGAGTGCTAAAACTCTAAAACCAAAAAACCAACCATGCTGCATGGGAAAGTTGTCTGCTAGGTCTGGAAACCTACTTCGTTAGGGCTGGGAAGCTTACTGATGGTGTAAGCTTCAGTCTTCACCTCGATCAAATCACTGGACCAATGAGATCTCTCCATCTCATCTTTAGCTGGAGATGACATGTCTGATAACTGATAATAAATTAATTGCTCTCTTAATGATGACTAAAGCTGAGTTATGATAACTCCAATCATCATAAGTGTTCCATGAGATGTTATTTAGCCTTTTATTTTACTGAATTTGGATTAATTTGGAGAGTTTTAGTTTTCTCCAAAATAATCATTTTTTTAATAAAAATCATTTTTTAATAAAAACCATTTTTTAATAAAAAACATTTTTTTACTAAAAGTCAATTTTTTACTCAAAACTGACTTTTTTGAGTAAAAAGGCATTATGTGTCCGATTGTTGATCTGAAAGTTGGTTTTGACTGGATGGCTAATCAAGAATGACTTTTGGCTTAAGGTTAGAGCCTTCAATCACTGAATTATGAGTCTGGATGACTTATTTACCATGAACGGGTTTTTTCCATTTAATTAATGGAAAAATTAACGCAAAAAACTTAGGAAAAGTAATTAAAAATTAAAAAATTAAAAATTAATTTTTCACTGTTGAAAAAAGTTTTTTTTGAAATTTTTTTATGTGTCCAGATGACTTAGGACATGACCATGATCTATCTAAATAATTTCTAGTAGGCTTATAACACTTAGTTGGGCTCTAATAACCCCCCAAGGCCCAGAATTCAATATCATACATTCTAGCTTTGGAGAAAGCAAGAGAAAACCTCGTCAATTATACTCGGTTGAAGGCAAAGCATAATTGTTAGGGGAAAAAAACTCCCTGGAATACCCTATTTGTGATTCTATGTCTCAAGAGACCAAACCACTCAAAAATATCCTACTAACACATTTTATTACAAACCCTGCGGGGCCATGGTCAAAATTATTCAAATAAAAAAGTGACTAGCCAATATTAGCTAGACAAGCAGACGGATCAACTGATACACTGGAATCACACTTTGAACAAGTTTGTCAACCTGCGGCTCCTCAGGTAACCCAACTATGGTACAACAAAGTTGGTAACATTTGGCTCCAATTGTGGGACAGGTACTTACTTGATCTTTTGATCAAAAAGAGTGCCCGAGAATCCAGGAATCTCTGGTATCTACATGTAAACAGAAATGTCTCAGTTTCATGTATATGATAAAAATATGCCATGATGAAATACCAAAAAATATTTTTTTCTTTTTTCGAAATAATGTACATAGAAATAAACTTCTTCTTTTTCGGCATATATAGAATGAAATATGATACAAATGCTACTATACAAAAGAAAGAGCTTTAATGCAGCATTATACGAAGTTATGATACATAGCATATGATACAAAAGTAAAGTACATAGAAATACAATAAGGATAGTTTTAGAAAAGCCCTGTGATGACCCCTTGGTCATCTTGGAGGTTGTTTCGATAGAAAGGTTTCAAGTGCTGGCCATTCATGGGAAGGTTTAAAATTTCTGTCCATAGTGTTAAGGAAAAAATAATTGGTTGTAGCCGTGTCATGGATGATAAACGGGCCTTTCCAAAGGATGTCGAATTTCCCATGCTTCCAGGCTTCTCCCTTCTCTTATCCCATAAGAGAACAGTATCTCTGATTTGGAAAGCTCTTGGCTTCGCTAACTTATCAAAAGTGCCCTTCATACTTTCTTGATGTATGAGTGACTGATCAAGGGCATCTCTTCAGGATTCATCCAATTCTACAATCTGGTTTATTCTCTGCTCCATTTCTGCCTGTTCTGTGCCATACTCACTTAGCATTCTAAAGATCGAAATTTGCATACTGGCTGGAAGGGTGGCTATGAGTCCATACACCAACTCAAAAGGTGATTTACCAGTTGAGTTTTTCTTAGTGATTCTATCCGCCCACACAGCATACTTAATTTTACTATCCCACGATCTCTTATTATCCTGCACAGTCTTCTTGAGGATTGACATTAAATTTTTATTGGTGGACTCAGCAAGTCCATTGCCCTGTGGGTAATAATCAGATGAGTGGGATAGGATAATGCCATACTGAAGACATAAGTCATTCATTTTTTTGGAACTGAAGGCTTTGGCATTATCAATTGTTATTTTTAAGGGAGTCCTGAATCTGGTGATGATTCTTTCCTCGATGAAGTCTATAACAACCTTCTCAGTGGCAGTCTTAGTGGGTATAGCCTCTACCCACTTGGTGAAGTAACCAGTTGCTATGAGAATCCAACAAAAACCATTACTAGAATTATCCTTGATTTTTCCAATAAAATCGAGCCCCCACTACTGAAAAGGGGCAAGGACAAAAACCGGAGTAAGGGGAAGAGCTGCCAACTTTTGCTTCCTACTGAACAGCTGGCACTCTTGGAAACACTTGATATGCTTGTGAGCATCTGCAAAAATGGTTGTCCAATAGTAACCAGCTCTCAATATTTTGTGGGCAGTTGTATTTGCTGCATAGTGGCCTCCATAAAATCCTGAGTAAAACTCTGCTAATATCTTTTTTAGAATCCTGTTTGTTGATGCACCTAAGTATAATACCATCTGGGTTCCTCCAACCCAGACCCTCTTGGGTAAGGAAATACCTAGTGGTCATAAGTCTCAAATCCCTACTCTTGTGTCCTTTGAGGTGATCCAGGCAAGTGAGATGGAGGAGAAAGAAAATGATGTCTAAATACCAATGGTTATCAAGGTTTTGAATGGCAAGAGTCATGGTAGGCTGTGGAATATCATTTTATGCAATCATCTCAATGGCTTCTTCATTCTTTTGGGTAAGCATTCTTGCCAGGTCTTGTCCCTTGATTAATTTAGTAGGTTTTATCTCAAGGCCATACTCTTGAATCTTGGATACCCATGTACCCCTTATTCCTAAAAAATCCTTTTGAGAAAGGAAATCCTTGACCGCAGTGTGGGGAACATATCCGGTAACTTTGGCATAGCTGATATAAGTCCTGAAATGTTTTAATGATTTGACTAAGGCATAAGCTTGCTTCTCCATGATGGTATACTTTAGCTTAGAGTTCTGCAAGGCTCTACTCATGAATGCTATAGGTTGCTCAAACCCTTCAATGTTCTTTTGGAGCAACACACCATCAATGGTACCTTCAGAGGAAAATGAAAATATCATGAAATCCTTTGCGTAATCCGGGCTGACTAAGACCGAAGACCTGGTAATGGCATTCTTTATTGAATCAAAGGATTTCCTTCCTTTAGTGGTCCACACAAACTTAGCATTTTTCTTGAGTAAGGCCTGCATGGGTTTCATTAATTCTGCCAAGTTTGGAATGAATCTCCTGATAAAATTGATATGACCATTAAATGACTGAAGGGCTTTAACATTCTTAGGGAGAGGGATCTTTTTTATGGCCTCTACTCTCTTAGGATCAATTTTGACACCGTCTTTGTTGATGATATGTCCTAATAGTTTTCCCTCTTCTATGCCTAACACCAACTTAGCTGGATTCAGAGAAATGCCATACTTCCTACACCACTCGAAAATCTGCCTGAGATGACCAACATGGCTGGATCTTTCCTTCGAAAAAACAGTGAGATCATCTTGATAAATCTCAATGACTTTTTCAATCAACTCCTTGAAAGAATAATCCATGGCTCTTTGGAAAGTAGATCCTGTGTTTAAAAGGCCAAAATGCATTCTTAGATACTCAAAAGTGCTCCAAGGAGTTGTGAAGGTGGTATTATGCCTATCCTCCTCTTGAATGACTACTTGATTATAGACCGAAAAACCATCTAGCATCGACATCATGCTCGATCCAGTGAACCATTGGAGGAGGGTCTCCATGTTGGGGAGGGGGTAATTGTCCTTTTGACATGTTATGTTTAGATTCCTGAAATCTATACATATCCTTATGCTCCCGTTCTTATTCCTTACAACTAGTAAGTTAGAGCACCACATGGAATGTCTAGTGGGAGCTATTATTCTTGCTGCTAGCATTTTCTCTATCTCCTTCTTGATGATTGGTGGTAACTTAGGATTTATTTGCCTAAGTTTTTGTCTGAAAGGCTTGCCTTTTTGACATTCTACATTTAGGGGAATAGTATGTTAAAATACATCTTCCCTATAAGCTTTGAGCTCATCATAAGTAAAGGCAATTACATCCCTATACTCTTTGACCAAGTTTATGAGGCTATTCCTTTCTTTTTCGGAAGTGCCTTTTCCCATTTTTATAATTTTGGGTTCTGTTTCCGTCCCAATGTTGATTTCAATGTAATCTCTTGGTTTCATCTACTCAACATTGCTTTCTCTTCTGTCCTATCTGTCAAAGATGTTTTCTAATGCAACTAGGCCCCGTGGGATAGGATTGTTAAACTGGTCACCTTCTCCATAATATTCTTTGTTTTCTTCCTGATCATTTACTTTAAAATTAAGGAATTCATCGACATTATGAATGAATCTCAAAATCTACTCATCGTCTTTGAATACCTGCCAATGTTCAACATTGTTAGGAAAAGAAGGTCTGAAGTTAATCTCTAAAGGACAATTCCCCTCTAACATCTCATCCGATGGCTGAAGAGTTGACACTGAAACTGCAAGTCTATCGGAGGCACTATTCTGATCTCTAGGGACTACTTCTATGTTAAGGGCATTAAAGAATTCCATTGTATCCCAAATTGCATTTCTATATTTTTTAAGTCTTTGACACTTACATGCAAACTAACCCTTAACTTGTTGGATGATTAAATTAGAGTCCCCTTTAATATCAAGCAACTTAATTTCCATGTCTTTGGCAATCTCAATGCCCACTACAAGTGCCTCATACTCCGCCACATTGTTAGTTGCTTCGAACTCCAATCTGAAGGCAAAATTGAAAACCTTACCCTCTAGTGAAACAATGAAAACACCTGCCCCTTGCCCGTTTTAGAGTAAGCACCATCAAAATTCATTCTCCACAACTCACTAAGTTTTTCAGTCTTCATCTCTTCTTGGATGGGTTCCAAGAAGGTGGAGTTGATTTGATAGGAGCCATTCTCATCAGTGTGGTAAGCATACTCATTTAATGGTTTCTGAGGGTTTTCAACATGGTGCCTTTTTTCCTTTTCAGAATAAAACTTAACAAGTGAAAACTCTGATGTTGGAACGGTAGCATAGGTCCAATCCATTTGGATTGATCCTACCAAAGTGGCACCCCATTTCCTAGAAAGAAACATACCCCATTTTTCTGGAACATCAATAACCAGGATGTCCATTGTGATCTGGATATCCAGATACTTGACCAATCTGACTAGCTGGTTCTTAATCATCCCTTTGACCTTGACTGGTCTAGAGTCTATGGCACACACGTTTTGGTAAGGTCTCATGGTCCTTAGGTCAAGTTGTTGCATGAATTTTTTGGTCATGATGCTGGAACTAGATCCTGAGTCTAACATACAATTATGTAGAAGAAGATCACCCATCATCAATGATACATAGAAAGGGGGATGATCTTCTTTTCTTGGGTCCCTAGTATGTAGAACTATAGGAGGATCAGCAAATACATTATTTGAAGTCTGCTCCACGGTATCAGAAAAAGTGACTTTCTTAGGGGTAATAGGTTTTAAAGGACTTGAAGAAATTTCTTCAGCTTGAGGATCAACATTACTCTGGGGCTTTAGGATTTTCAAAAGTTTCTCTCTTTGGCCAAGGATTTTGCATAATTCAAGGACCGGAACAAGGACTTTTGTATTCACTAACCAATTACCTAAGTCAAAACTTAAATCAACAATTTCTTTTGTTTGAACTTCTTTGGGAGGATCAGGAGCTATTACCTTGGGAATATTCTGTGCAGAAGACCCCTTTCTTTGATAAGTTATCCATTTGAAGTTCTGGGTATTGTTGATCTACTCAGCTAAAGGAATCTCTCCATAGTACTGATTTAGGTTTTCAACTTTCTTTTCATAACAATTGGCCTTTGGCCAATTTCCTATGGTGATGTTGGGGATGTCATCTATGTTATTGATAAAGTCAGGCTCACTTATCGACGTATTCGGACCACAACCTTCAGGGTGACCATGCTCCTGAACATAGCATGCATAGTGGCAGCCAGATTCCTCATGGAAATCTTTGCATGCTTTGCAAAATGGT
This sequence comes from Pseudotsuga menziesii, assembly GCA_001517045.1. Lineage (NCBI taxonomy): Eukaryota > Viridiplantae > Streptophyta > Pinopsida > Pinales > Pinaceae > Pseudotsuga > Pseudotsuga menziesii. Next base: position 494,778 of record LPNX010046350.1, on the reverse strand, counting down.
TTATACTGCTCAACCATGTTAGCGGCCTCTAGCTGATGAGGAGGCCTCTGCTCATGGTTGGGAGGCTTTCTTTGACAAGTTGGCTTGGCAAGAAAGGTTCTAGGAGAGGAGTGAGATTGAGTTCTTTCCATTGTGATCACCCTATTTTGAATTTGTTTTAACTGTGTTAAGTGTTTCTACTCTGCCTCCTCCATATTTTTCTTCATCTCCATCATTTGTTTTTCATAGGCATCCTTCATAGCTAATAAAGGATCCTTGTCTTTTGGTTCAGTGATTTTCAACGGATTTGAAGACCTTGAATAACCATGGAGGTTAGATTCACCAGATGACTGCATGTTCAGATCGATCTTGATTGCCATCTCCTGAGCCTGGAGCAAGTTAGCAGGCTCCTTGTCTCTGATCTGGTACTGCATTTTTCCACTAAGTGCCTCAATGTAATAGACCAGGACGATTGGTTTAGTTGGGGCATACTTAGTAGGGATGGAATTTGACAATTCCGTGAACCTAGTATTGAACTCATCCATTGTTTCTGTGTCATTCTTCTTTATGTTGGTCAAGGACGCAAGTTGATGCCAAGGTTCTTTCTTTTCACCGAACTTGTTGGTGAAATAAGTTTTGAAAGATGCTAGACTATTAAAGGAATTGTCTGGTAAATTTCTATACCAATCGCCTGCCTTTCCATCTAGAGATAGAGCAAATAACTTCATATACACGTCATCATGTTGGCTGACCAAATAATTTATATAATCATTGATACACCTAGAAAAGTTCCTGAGGTGCATGATGGAGGTAATGGCATCAGTTCCTGTATACATCGGGAGCTTCTCGACAGCTTTGTTTGGAAGATGGTGGGGTTGACCTGCTATCTGAGAAAAGTCAAGCTGAGTAAAAACTCACCCATTATGTCAGAAACAGTGGTATTAGTGTTTTCAGGAAATAAAATGTGGATGTCTGAAACAGACTTAGATCCAAGTTCTGTAAGGATCCTACAAGAATATAGTTTGTTTAACCTCCTCCTTAAGACCTTTTCAGGGTTAGGGATGAAATCGACCAAACCTACAGAGTTTCTTCTAGTAGAATACCTTGAGGTGTTAACTGATAGTGGAGTTTCCAGGTGGACTTAAGTTTAATTTTAGAGAGTGATTGGACTAAAAATATACCAAAGAGGATAAAAGGTAAAAAAATAAAAGAAACAAAGGTCGTCTAAGAACAAAAAGATTTGTCCCCGGCAATGGCGCCAAAATATGTTGTCCGTCGATTTCACACCAGCAGCAGAAATATTCCAAAAGCTATCTCCTCACTTGAGAAAGTGGGAGAGGTGTGACCTTGGGGGCAAGCACAGAGCTAGGTACTATCACCTACTCCTAGCTCCTTCGTTTAGGATAACTCCTAACGAAGCCAACAGGGGTAGTTCCTAACAAATATTTTTCTATGGCTCAATGTTTAGGTTAAGTTTTAAGATGTTTTGGATGTGGATGGGTGTTGTTTAGGATTTACTTGTAATTAGAAATGATTAAGTTTATGAATGTGACATGTAAATCAGAGCAATCCACGTTGCTAGCAAGAGATCATACAGATAAGCAAAAGATTCCAGACTTTCCTTAAGCATTCAGATATAATCAGCAAAAATAAACCATAGACAGTTGATCAAGATAGAAGATTACTCAATTATAACGAAGGATCGGTGCCTTGTGGAGTCAAATAAATGTGTGAAATAAATTCTAGGAATTAAGCTAGTGAATATTAGGTTTTGCAAGTGCTCTTCGTAGATTTTAAGAATTTTAAAGAATGCTCTTGATTAGGGTGTCAACAAAGGTTTGTCAAAGTCAGGAGACTCTTCTAAGTTTCCTCTGTTCAAGACATGTCGGGCCCGCCCAGTATCCTAGGCTGATATTGTCAAGTGACCAGCTATCCGGGAATCTAAGACAGTGGGAGGTGTTACCACCTAAGTTATACTTAGTGGTTTTTTATCAAGTGATCCTGGTGAATCAGATAAGGATAACTTGTTCGGACTTTAGAAGACCTTTGGAAGTACTTTTGGGAAGTGCTTGCTGTACTATATCACATGTTCATACCCCATGGGGGAATTGTAATAAATTGTCTAGCATGATAGTTTCTGTAAAAGACTCGGTCTCTTAGACTTTATTTGTCAATCCGATCATCCCAGGGTGTTTTTTCCCTTGGTTATTATTGGTTGTTGAATAAACGACTGATAATTTTTGAGTTTTTCACTCCATACCTCCAAAGTTGGGGTGGTCGGTTTGGCATTTAGGCCTATTTAGGTTATTAGAGTCTATGTGTCAATGTATAAACATGCTAGACATCATGGTCGAGTCATATGAACATGTCTAAGTCCCCTTAGGTTTTTTCAATTTTTCAATTTTTTAGATTTTTTTGTGTTTTTTATTAAAAATTTAATTTTTCCAAAACTTAGGCTATTTTTTAATAGTTTAATTGGAAAAATTTATTTTGTAATAAAAGTGGGTCAAGTAATCAGTTTCAGTCATGTAGGTGCTCATTTTCAAGCTAAGAGCACCATGTAAACCCATGGACCCACTATTTCCTAGTTTTGAGTGATTTTCCATCACTCAGGTCAGAAAGCCCCAAAAATCAATTATTGATTATTTTAATTAATAAATTGATGAATAATGGGGCAAATCCAAAATGATAAATCAGTGGATTCTCAGCCGATTTGATTGAAATCAGTCAGATCTGAACAAGATTGACTGGATCTGACAAATCCTTGACTGAAGGAGGTGATCAAATCAGATCCAGAGTTGATCTTCAGCATACTTTTTGGGGAATTTCACCCTCCCTCTCTCCTCAACATGTTTTGGCTCATCTGGATGAGTTTTGGTGGATGCTTTAGTTACAAGTTGAGGTGTTAGTCAGATCAGCTCTCTGATTGACAATTGCACTCAGTGAGATTCATATCTGGCTCAGTTAGACATAGATCAGGCATTGATGGACTCTCCATCGGCATATTTGGTCTATCTCCTTGGGATTTGCGCCCCCCTTGGGATGGATCTCCTAGTTTTTGTATATATCCAAGCACAGTAGCCTCTTCCAAGCTAGTTAGAGCTGGATTGAAGGGCTTGCTATTGTAATTGTGTATTGATCATCATTTGTGAATAAAGAAGATTTGGAGGCTATACCATGTAGTGCATGTGTTTGTGTGGATTCTCAGTGTTATGCTGCAGATGTGGTAGCTGCAATTTCTTTCCAAATTCTGTGCCGCTTTTGTGTTCTGGCTTCAAGGATTCGGTTGAATCAAGTAAAGGTGTAAACTAGGCAAGTTAGATTGCTTGATCTTGTTTATCCATATGATGTATGCTAAAGAATTTCAGTTACATGATTAAATAAGATTATTTTTGCATGATATTTCATTTTTGTTGCTTTATACATCTATATCCAGATCTCACGAGGTGTTGTGCAGGCTTGTTTTATCTAGTTGCAGGTTCCTGATTGGATGAAGGTGTGGATCAAGATTGATTCCATTCCTTATCCAATAAGCTCAAGACTCTATCTCTCAGCGCTCCACAAAAGGGCCTCCTTTCAGCTTGCTCCATTCAAGCAATGAGCCGACCTTCTCTCCTCTTCTTCTCATTTCTTAAAAAAATCAATATTTCGGTTACCTGTCTCTCCCTCTTATGATCAGATCTAGTTCTAGGAATTGAATATACATAATTATATCTATTTCATAAGAGTATTTCTGCTTAGAACTATAGTTTCATAAAGAATATCATTTCATAAAGATAGATCTAGGTGTAGGAATTTCCCTTTTTGCAAGTAGCTTAATCATAGATCTAAAAATTGCTCATAAGGTAGTTTCTTTTCTCGTTTTGTTGGGGTCTGGAAATTCACAGGCGACAACAGTAAGGGATTCACCCCAATCAACGTTCCCAACTATCCCGTTGACTGTTTGGTGTAGGGAATCCGTCCGGTTTGCAGTCCGGCTACCGTAGGTCAGGGTAACAAAACAAAGGGATTTACTTGTTGCGGCCCGGTCCACCGAGTTTTTGTAATTTGACTTAAAAAATGCAATGCAAGTGCCTAACTAAATGCAAGGTGATCAGAATACGAGGAGCCGTCACAATGTGATGCACAGGTTCTTACCTCTCGTCTTAAGACGCGCAAGCATTTAAATCACGTACAGCAAGTAAATAAACTAACTACCTAAATCTATCCCTAGGGAGCAAGGTTATCATTTGTTAGTGAGTAATACATTCCGTACATGCATTATGAACAGTTACAGACAGCTGATACTTCATTCAAAACACATGAACAATTACAGATATTTAAACAACCAGATAGCCAATTATTTTACGAACAACATTTATTACTCACAGTGGAAGAAATCCTAAAGATACTGAAGAACATTTAACAAGAACATAGGTTCAAGAAATTAAACACTCTCACAGTAAATGAAACATAGCTGAAAACGAAATAGTTCCTCTTCAACATTATTCATTGAGTCGCATTGATACATTCCACATTTCACTCTCTCCGGCAGGCAAAATTGCAGTTTCCTTTGCAAAACGAAGTAGTTCCTCTTACATGTAAACATTTACAAAATTTTCCAGGGAAAAATCCCATTCTAATTCCTACTTCTCATATTTAAACTACACCCCCCATCGTTTGGGATTCCCCAGCGTGCGGATTTCCAGTCTCTCCAAACCTTTCAGCTTCCTCTTCTGGCCGTTTTGTCTTCTCGATTATCTTCTGTGTGCGTTCATCTCCCGATCGGTAACTGATAGGTCTTCCTAGTTTGTACCTCTGTCGTTTTCTTGTTTTGTCCTTTTCTCCACTTTGTCCTCCTTGTGACCCTGCCGGTTTCGATCTGACCAAGCTAAGCCTTCACTCCGGGTCGCCTCAGCAGTCCGTCGAATTCCTCCTGCAAAACAACTTCAGTGCATCATTCGTTGAAATGGGATTTTAAACATTAAAATTATCTGCTCAGGATGTTCAACCCATAAGAAAATATCCAGGTGCATCTGGACATAGTCTCGATTAAGCCTTGGGCGGGAAGGTTATAAATCGGCAGTAGGCAAGGTTTGGGCATCGGACGCTAAACCACTTTCCCGGCCGCAACGGCGGATGGGTAAATACTTCAGGCATGCGACGGAAAGGGAGGGAAAACTTTAATTCAGAATTCGAAAGACTTTGACGTCGGAAGCGAAATGGATCTCCTGGCCGCAACGATGGATGAAGAAAAGATATAGTCACGCGATGGACATCAGGGAGCAGATCGTTTCACACTTCGGAAGTTAGACCGCTTTGAGAGCTGTAACGGCAGACGAGACAAATATTACAGCCCCCGATTCAACATAAAAGACGCCCAAAAAATCTAAGTAGGGGAAAACTCAAAACATCAACGGTCCAGCTGATTCACCTCAGAGACAATGGGAAACTGATCAGACGGGTTTCTGGCTAGCAGGCCACATTCAATTCTGCGACCAACAAAAAAATCTAAAAACATGCATCCTCTAGAAATAGGCCGCAAAATAATCATTAGAATCCAACAAAGCTAAAGCAAGACCAAACCTTCATGGACCAAACGGAATCAGAGCAGCTTTAAATGGAAAGGAAGGGCCCCAAAATTTAAGAGATTTGGGGAGAAACGTTGCAGCAGCAACAACTGGCGATTACTTGGTGAACCCAGATCTCTGGGCGATTAACCTTTGAGTGACAGACTATTTAACAACAAAAGCATCATATTGAATTCTTCCAGCAATATGAATTTCTCAAATGACCGAAGTGTGTACCCTTAATCATTGATGATAGTCCAATTAGGGAGAGTGGAAACCAAAATCATCAAGTCCAGATAACTATGCTGAGGCCGGAGGATGAATTTCATTATTACCTTTGTCTTCAGGTAGCTAAAATCTTTGGACACCACAGGATTGGAGCATATGGTAAACATAAATATTCGTTTGTTCCTCATTCCCATGCCATTTTCACACTTGTCTTGTGCTTTCGGACTTTTGTCCTATTTCATATGAATTTGCTCACATGCCTTTCTTACTGAATTTTGATTAAGGATCCTCTATCCCATAGTGTCCTTTTGTGTGAGTGGTGTACTTCAAGTCTCAGCTCACGGATGGAGAGGATCTTTTGGAAATTCAGCACTTATGATTCAGCTCCTGTTTTGATTTATGATGCTTTCATCGGAGTTTTTCACTCTTTATTTGCCTTTTGGCATTCGTTTCTTGGCATGGGATCATTTATATTTAATACATTGTTCACTTTGATCCTTTCCATGGGTCCTTTGATGTTTCTCCTTAGAACATTTTAAATGTGACGTGGATGGAGCGTCGACATAGTACCCCAGACTCCTCGAATCTGGTTTATTTCATAGGGGTTAAGCAGGACTTCAATGCACACAGATTTCTTCGAGAAAAATGCTATACTGGAAGAAATTATTTCATATAAATTACCAATACACAGTCTGACACCAAAACGCTTATCAAACCCAAAAATTTCGGATGTATTCCATGAAACCGCAGGTTTGCTCCCTTTATTGAAATCAACGAAACAAGCTAGAACGAAATCAACAAAAGCAAACTAGAAACATGACTCAAAAGACAGCTGGGCGGATTATTTATGTACAAGGCAGAAAAAATAAGATAGACTCAGAAAAAATAAGGTTTGAGAACCAAACTATTTACTGGTAGGTTCTCCTCCCACCCCTGCAGATCTTGCAACTTGTAGGTAGAAGGACCAAGCTTGGATGCAATCTGAAAAGGGCCTACCCACAACTACTGGAATTTGGTATGCTTTCCTTTCTCATCATGGGGGTGGTCCCATTTGAGGACTAAGTCTCCCACTTCAAAGTCTTTTGTCCCAGCTTTATGCTTGTCAAACCATCTCTTAACTGACTCGTGTTGCTGCTTAAAGCGTTCTTTGGCTTTCGACTTGGCTTCTTCAGCTTTCAGGAGATTATATATTCTTATTTGTAAAACTTCATCATCCGACCCCCTAGACTCCTGAGCTAGAATGGAAGATGGTAGCATGATATTGGTAGGAAGGATGGCCTCTTTACCATA
>LPNX010046350.1:314265-487635 GCA_001517045.1 Pseudotsuga menziesii | reverse complement strand
TTTTTATGAAAAAAATATGTTTATGCATATAAATTAAATTCATTTTTGTTTAATTTTATTTACAAGTTCAAGACAAATAAATGCTAAAGGACAATAAATTGTTGGGAATTTACAATGAATTTTAGTCACATCATTGTAGAGTTATTTTATTAATTTTATTTATAGTCAATTTAGAAAAGTAACTCAACCATGGTTATTTATATTGTGCATAAAAAGTAGTGTAGGAGGTGAGTTGTCATATATACCTACCCCATAAAACCCCTAACTCATAATATTTTAATATATCTTATATTTTTGTAGTACATCTCTTAGGAGGCCCATTTTTGACCTCAAATTCTCTCTAATGCAAGGGTATATGGGGACACTCCAATTGCAGACTTGGGGGTTACTCTATCAGCCCAAAGGGCATTTGGTAAGGCTGAGTGCCAACTCCTCTGGTTTTCTATTACAGTCTTCTTCAGAATTATAATGAGGTTTTTATTAGAGGATTCAGCCAGGCCATTCCCTTGCGGATAGTAATTAGCAGAATAATGCAATTTTATCCCTTTATCATGAGAAAACACAGTCAATTTAATTGATGAAAAGTATTTAGCATTAACAAATACTAATGAAACTCGAACTCCAAACCTGGTCATGATATGATCTTGTAGGAAGCTGATGACTTCGTCTTCATTTATCTTGCACAGTGGGATAGCTTCGACCCAGCGAGTGAAATAATCAGTCACAGTACGAATGTACTTGTGCTGCAGGGACGAATTTGGCTTTATTTCTCCAATAATGTCCAGCCCCCATTGCTCAAATGGTTTCGTTATCATTATAGGATTTAGGGGCGCTGCTGCTTTAGGCTGTTTTCCACCACACCTTTGGAAAATATCACACTTTCTGATGTGTGCATGTGCATCCTTGAAGAGTGTAGGCCAGTAATAACTAGCTCTGAAGACCTTGTGGGATGTAGTGTCCCCTGAATAATGTCCCCCAGCCGGACCATCGTGCAATTTAGACATTACTTTTTTAGCATCTTCTTTCTCCAAGCATCTCAGAAGGACTCCATCGTAGTTTTTCCTGAATAGTATTCCTTCAACAAGTTGATAGGAGGCTGATTTAAGACACAACGCTCTTCTTTGCTTGGAATTCCAATGTTCTGGCAGCAGCCCTGACTGTAAGTAATGTACAAGGTCTCTATACCAAGACTCCAGAGCTGTAAACAAAGGGCATACATCCATTACATGTAATTCGGTATCATCTTCCCAGGCTTGTTCTTCATTGTTCCCACTTTTATTCATCAATTTGCATAACCCTTGACCTTTGACTATAGAGGCTGGCTTGAATTCAAGGTCGTACTCTTGAAGAGTTGTTACCCAGTTGCCCCTCCTTTCTCCTAACTCTTTCTGTATGAGAAGGGATCTTACAGCTAGGTAGGGGACTATTACCTTGGTTCGATTCTTTAATATATAAGGCCTGAATTGCTTCACTGCCTTAAACACTGCATAATCTTGCTTATCAATGGCCAGGTAATTTAACTCAGCCCACTGCAGACTAGTACTCATAAAGGCGATTGGGAATTCATCCCCCCCATCTTCCTTTTGCGTGAGTACAGCTGCCAGTGAATCATCGGATGCAAATGTATACATAATAAATTCTTTATCAAAGTCGGGGATTTTCAAGGAGGGAGCGTGTGCAACAGCAGTTTTAATTTTGCTGAAAGCGTCCTTTTCAATATCAGTCCACTTAAATTGTGCATTTTGTTTGACCATCTGCTGTAGTGGTTTGACAGTCTGATCGAAATCAGGCACAAACCTTCGTACAAAATTTATGGTTCCCATAAATGATTGCATTCCTTTTTTATCATGGGGCATGGGAATTTGTTCAATGGCGTTAATTCTTTCTGGGTCTATAGATATACCCTTCTTTGAAACTATGTGCCCCAGTAACTTTCCCTCAGTGAAGGTGAACACGCACTTCTTAGGATTGAGGGAGATGCCATATTTTCGACAGCGTTCGAAAATTTGCTTTAGGTGAAAAGCGTGCTCTCCTCTTTTATTCGAGAATATTATAATGTCTTCAAGGTATACCACAGCGCTTCGTCCAATTAGTCTATGGAAAGCTATGTCCATAGCTCTTTGAAATGTCGCTCCAGCATTAATTAGTCCAAAGGGCATCCTTCTATAGGAAAAAGTTCCCCATTTTGTCCTGAACGTTGTCTTTAATATATCTTCTTCGGCTACCAACACTTGATTGTAGCCAGAGAACCCGTCTAATAATGAAAACAGTTCAGAACCTGAAACCATTTGCAGCAGCTGCTCCATGGGTGGCACGGGATAGTTATCTTTATCCGATGCGCGGTTCAAGTTCCTGAAATCCACACACAGTCTGATTTCTCCTGACTTCTTTCTAACCGGTACTAGATTTGATACCCACTCAGAGTGTCTGACTTTAAAAATGATTCTAGCATCCAACAATTTCTTTACCTCACTCTGAATCAGTGGTTCCAGTTTTGGATGCATTTTCCTCAAGGGCTGCTGATATGGCTTGACTCCCGCCTTGATGGGAACAACGTGCTTGATGATGCTGGTATCGTATGTCTTTAACTCTTGGTACATCCAGGCAAAGACATCTTTGTATTGTTTAAATAGACTGATAAACTTGTCTCTTTCTGTCGGCAAACAACATTTGCCGAGATTCACGAACTTAGGTGTCGTTTCAGTCCCCAAATTTATCAGCTCAAACTGTAGAGTTGAGCTGTGAGTCTTCACGTTGGCGGGTCTCCTAAACTTTTCATTCAAGTCAAACATCTTTTCTAACGTTCTGACCCCTTTAGGGATGAAATTATCAAATTTCATCTCATCCTGGTGTTCTTCATCATCAATAATCGCTCCTTTGAATACCTCGTCATTTGTTAAACATTCTATAATTTGGTGGTCATCATCGAACACATGCAGGTTGGTAATCATATCAGGTACTCAAGGTCTGAAAAGCAATTCAACAGTACATCGATTATTTGAGGGTACAATCCTAGCGGCCGAAGTAGCTAATAAGTCAGTCGCTGCATTTTTAATTCTTGGGATTGAAATAATGTTGAATGCATTAAAACATTTAAGAAGGTCCCATACCTCATTCTGGTAAGCTTTTAAGTGGGGAGAAACACAGTGGATTTGTTTCACAATAATTTCAGAATCCCCAAAAACTTTTAAATTACTTACCTTCAAGTCAATCGCTTTCTTGAGTCCTTGCACCAGTGCTTCATACTCAGCTGTATTATTAGTACATTCAAACTCTAAACTACATGAAAGGAAATGTTTATTCTTTTATGGGTCAATTAGGACACAGCCAGCCCCTGACCCTTCTAATGTCTTAGAGCCATCGAAAAATAAAGTCCAAAAATCATTAACTACTGAAAATGAATCTACTCCTACTGCTAAGTCTACTATTTTACAATCAATCACGCCAGCCTGCGAGAATCGAAGGAGATCAGGGTGGGTATCAGATGGGTTGCTGGCTTCTTCCGCTTGATAATTCCCTGGTTCCAACTCAAGAAAATAATTTCCCAATACAGAATCCACAGGTATATTCTTCTCATCCAGTTGGGTAACATTGTACTTCATGTGGGGTTCTCTTAGAATCTTGATCTGGTTTGGACTCCCCTTGTATGGAAACCACAGGTGCGACCAATCTGAAGCGAAATATCCATTTAATTTGGCTGACCAATCTCTACTCAGGACCAGACCGTAAGCGTCTGGTATATCAACCACTATGATTTTAATAACTTGGCATACTTTGTCATTGGATGCCAGACGGATTATGACGTCTTTCATCTCACCAACATCCAACTGAACCACTCTCCATGTGGTTGGCTTTGGCTACCCATTTATCTTCTTACATACTGATATGGGCATGACATTAATGGATGCCCCCGAATCTACCAGACAATTGTGCACGTTATGATTAAAGATTTCAAACATTAGGAGGAAAGGTAGATGCTTAGCTTTAGACTCACCTCCAACGCTGGTTTCTCCAATTTATTCTTCGTCCTGAGGTTGATTGTCAGTGGGCAGCTTGTCATCTGATGCTTCAAGTGCTTTCAAAAATCACTCTGTTTGATGTGGCACTTTGCACATTTCGAATAGTGGAACATTCGCTTTTAACTTTTTCAAATCCTCCACAATGTCATAATTCATCGGCTGTCCAATTGGATGTGGTTTGTCAACATTTCCCTCACTTGGCTTGGCTATTGTATCATCTTGTCTAGGACTTTGGCTGGTAATCGTGAATTCTGGAATCTTATCAGCCAAGGCTTTATTTTGAAACTTCTTCTTAACATTTCTCTGCAGCCTTCTAATCTTTGGAAGAATAAGACTGTCGTCCTTAACCGCTCCTTGGCTTCTTGTGGCCAAGTTGGTCTCCATAACGCCCTGGTATCCCTGAGTGTTTCCTTTTTCAGCATCAAATACTGAGACTGAATTCCATAATGCCAAGGTCTCCTTTTCTTGATCTTCATTTCACGTAGAGGCATAATTTTCTTTTCTTTATTCATCTCCCTTGTCTGTTAACTTAGAATCCAGTAGTTGATTCATCACCAGCGTCATAGAGTTTATCCATTGTGGACAATTTTTTTCAGAGTGTGGTTGTTGGTGCAAAGTGCAGAAATTATCCATGCCGACCTCTGTTAGATTCATGGACGCAGCATTGTGAGGAGGAGGATTAGAATGATCCTTATCCTCTCTTTTCTTATAATAAGGCTTATAAAACCTTTGTGCCTCCTTTTCTTTTTCCATATCTATGATCTTGTTGGAAAGCTTCTGCATCATCTTGGCCATATTTTCCAGATCTGGTGACTTTTCTTCCTTAGGCTTAGCAAACAATAAGGCTTTTCTCCCCGCACCTTTCTCTTCTGATTGTTCCAGATAATCTTCAATACTTTCTCTTTCCGCTTCCACCACTTTTTCCTCTTCATAGGTCTTTGTCAGAGTAGGCTTGGCCCTACCTTTCACAAACATGGCCAAATCAGGACCCAAAGCTGAAGTATAATACTCAATCAGTACTTTGTCTGAAGGCTTATATGTTTTAGAGAAGTTCTTAAGATATGCTGCAAACCTTTGTGTGAAACTGTGCACTTTTTCCTTTTTCTCTTTCTTCAATGCACATAGTCCTTTCATAAGGGCAGCATGAGTCTTTTGGGTCGCATACTTACTTCTAAAAATCCTCTCAAAGGTGTTCCAGTCTGGAATCGAGTTAGCAGGAAACCCAAAATACCATGAAGCTGCAGCTCCTTTAAGTGTATGCAGGAAAAGTCGACATACTACATCTTCATGCTCCCCAGCCCTTAAACCCTCTATTGCCAAGTAGAAACTCTGCAGATGATCATCCACTAGGATCTTCTCATTGGGGTCAAACTTAGGAAGAAATTTTTCGAAGGATTGGGGTAAGTCATGTAATGGAGGTGTTAGATTTAGAGGTGATCTGGATCTCCATGCAGGTGGTGGATTTGGTGGGTTGGGGGGTTGGTTTGCATTTACACCAGCCATGAGTCGGGGTGGAGAGTGAGGGGGTGAACCAACAGGAGTTTGAGAAGGAGAACTGTAAGGGGGATCTGGGCCTTCTTGGTTCAAAGGTAATTCAACCTCCTGCAGAGCAGTCTCTACAATTTCTTCCCAGTCTCCAACCAACACTGAATCTTCTGCTATAGGACGGTCTTTCTTCTTGTATTCTCTTCTAGGTAAGTCAGGGATAATTGGCAACCCTCCAAGCTTCTTTACATATGCCCGGGTGTGTCTTCTTAGGTCGTTAACCACTTCGTTACCAACATCATATAGATGTTCTCTATTTTCATTCGGGATTGGATTATGGAACCCACTTCTTTCGGAACTGTCACCTGTGGAAAATTCTCCGGAAAACGGGTTTCCTGGGCCAACCATGCACTGGTGGCCCTCCTTCTAGCGCTAATTCTGTTGGGGCTTGGAAATTCGCAGGAGACAACAGTAAGGGATTCACCCCAATCAACGTTCCCAACTAGCCCGTTGACTGTTTGGTGTAGGGAATCTGTCCAGTTTGTGGTCCGGCTACCGTAGGTCAGGGTAACAAAACAAAGGGATTTACCGGTTGTGGCCCGATCCACCGAGTTTTTGTAATTTGACTTAAAAAATGCAATCCAAGTGCCTAACTAAATGCAAGGTGATCAGAATGCGAGGAGCCGTCACAATGTGATGCGCAGGTTCTTACCTCTCGTCTTAAGATGTGCAAGAATTTAAATCACGTACAGCAAGTAAATAAACTAACTACCTAAATCTATCCCTAGGGAGCAAGGTTATCATTTGTTAGTGAGTAATACATTCCGTACATGCATTATGAACAGTTACAGACAGCTAATACTTCATTCAAAACACATGAACAATTACAGATATTTAAACAACCAGATAGCCGATTATTTTATGAACAACATTTATTACTCACAGTTGAAGAAATCCTAAAGATACTGAAGAACATTTAACAAGAAAATAGGTTCAAGAAATTAAACACTCTCACAGTAAATGAAACATAGCTGAAAACGAAATAGTTCCTCTTTAACATTATTCATTGAGTCGCATTGATACATTCCACATTTCACTCTCTCCAGCAGGCAAAATTGTAGTTTCCTTTGCAAAATGAAGTAGTTCCTCTTACAAGTAAACATTTACAAAATTTTCCAGGGAAAAAGCCCGTTCTAATTCCTACTTCCCATATTTAAACTACACCCCCCATTGTTTGGGATTCCCTAGCGTGCGACTTTCCAGTCTCTCCAAACCTTTTAGCTTCCTCTTCTGGCCATTTTGTCTTCCTGATTATCTTCTGTTTGCGTTCATCTCCTGATCGGTAACCGATAGGTATTCCTAGTTTGTACCTTTGTCGTTTTCTTGTTTTGTCCTTTTCTCCGCTTTGTCCTCCTTGTGACCCTGCCGGTTTCGATCTGACCAAGCTAAGCCTTCACTCCGGGTCACCTCAGCAGTCCATTGAATTCCTCCTGCAAAACAACTTCAGTGCATCATTCATTGAAATGGGATTTTAAACATTAAAATTATTTGCTCAAAATGGTCAACCCATAAGAAAATAACTAGGCGCATCTGGACATAGTCTCGATTAAGCCTTGGGTGGGAAGGTTATAAATTGGCAGCACTCCGTCGAATTCCTCCTGCAAAACAACTTCAGTGCATCATTCGTTGAAATGGGATTTTAAACATTAAAATTATCTGCTCAGAATGGTCAACCCACAAGAAAATATCCAGGTGCATCTGGACATAGTCTCGATTAAGCCTTGGGCAGGAAGGTTATAAATCGGCTGTAGGCAAGGTTTGGGCATCAGACGCTAAACCACTTTCCTGGTCGCAACGGTGGATGGGTAAATACTTCAGGCATGCGACAGAAAGGGCAGGAAAACTTTAAGTCGGAATTCGGAAGGCTTTGACTTCGGAAGTGAAATGGATCTCCTGGCCGCAACGGCGGATGAAGAAAAGATATAGTCACGCGATGGACATCGGGGAGTGGATCGTTTCACACTTCGGAAGCTAGACCGCTTTGAGAGCCGCAACGACGGATGAGACAAAGATTACAACCCCCTATTCAACATAAAATATGCCCAAAAAATATAAGTAGGGGAAAACTCAAAACATCAACAGTCCAGCTGATTCACCTCAGAGACAATGGGCAACTGATCAGACGGGTTTCTGGCTAGCAGGCCACATTCAATTCTGCGACCAACAACAAAATCTAAAAACATGCATCCTCTGGAAATAGGCCACAAAATAATCATTAGAATCCAACAAAGCTAAAGAAAGACCAAATCTTCATGGATCAAACGGAATCAGAGCAGCTTTAAATGGAAAGGAGGGGCCCCAAAATTTAAGAGATTTGGGGAGAAAAGTTGCAGCAGCAACATGTTCTTTAAAGATTTAAATTCTGCAATAAAAGTGAACATCTTATTGGCTTCCCAAACAGCAAGCCAATATCCCAAGGAAAGCTTTCTTTCCTTGGTTCCTTTTTGCAAAACTAGATTACCCCAATTTGACAAAATTTTACTTAAGTGTTTTTTCGATAACTAGTGTAGTAACCCAAAACACTTTCAAAGTGTGTTTGGGAATATTTGATTCTGATTGATCACTATTTTTTAGCAGGTCCAACAAAAAAGAGGAGGAAACTCTGCCAAATTTCCAACTCTTGGACGAATCGGAGCTTCCCCCACCCCCTTGTTTAATTCTAGCTTGTTACAAGCTTGTTGTAAGCCTTTGGATCCCAGATAACAAGGACCAAAGTGCATCAATTTTAATTTTCTGATATTTTAAATCCCTGCTAATAAAAAGAAAAGGTCCTTTCAAATAGGCTCTTTCGAGCCTATTCACCATCCCCCCTGGGGGGATTTGCATCGATGTCAATTTTTTACCTTTTTCTCATATATTTTCAAACTAGCGTAGCTCTAATCTGCAGGATAGTATACTTTGATTCAGTATCAATTTTATTTTCCATATTTGATATTTCAAAGTAATCTTAATACTTACCCCACGACTTCCTGATTGACCTGAAAGGGGAAAGAGATGCGTGGTAGGACTAATTAGAAAATCGGAATTGTGTATCTGTTTTCTTTTCTATCATTTGTTTTTTAGCTATTATAAAATTAACCCCTCCTTGATTCAGCAATTGAGATCCACTTGGATCGAAAGAGGTTCATGGAGGGTTTTCTTTTTAACAAGAACACCCAATTTTAAAATTTACTAAAATTGACAAGACTCCGGTGTGTATGCTCTGCACTTGGCTGCGGTTCGTCCGATCAGTCAAGCTATATCAAAAGCACTTGAGTGACTAGTAT
This sequence comes from Pseudotsuga menziesii, assembly GCA_001517045.1. Classification (NCBI taxonomy): domain Eukaryota; kingdom Viridiplantae; phylum Streptophyta; class Pinopsida; order Pinales; family Pinaceae; genus Pseudotsuga; species Pseudotsuga menziesii. The sequence continues at coordinate 478,805 of LPNX010046350.1, read as the reverse complement.
AATTAGGACTCACTCTCCCAAATTGACAAACCATTAGGTGAAAATCCAACACCTAGATCAAACCATCACAATGGCAAAATACCCAAAGGAAGCGGGAACTTCTGAAAAGTGACCTCGGGGCGCCGATCTCTATCACACCCTAATGGGTGCATTATGAACAATATCCCCAGAGACTCCATTCAGCCCACATATTCCTTGCGGGTAGCCGTGAAGGTTTAGTTTTGGACATACTCCAAGTACTCTCGGGTATATCTGGAGTCCACCCCTTCACCTAATTTTAATCAACTCACACCTCAAATTTAACTTAAAACGTACCAAGAGGCAATTGCAAAACATTCACTCCAAGCACATGCAAGTACATTGATTTTATTTTTTGACTCCATTCTAAGGCATTGGTTATTTTCTTGCTTTATATATATATTGTGTCTCAGCATTGTGCTTTCGTGTGTTCATTTTTGTATCTTGTCATCTTTGATTGTCTATAGTTAAATTTCAAACTCCTGAGCAACTCATTCAGTTTAAACATCACCATACTAAGTAATTATCCTTAGTAACTTAATAGGGTCTACCCCCCTTGGCTTTGCTAGGAGTTGAGCCTAAACAGAAGAGTCAAGAACAAGGTGACAGCCTTGACTTGAGACTTGCCCCCAAGGACACACTGAGTGGCTTGAATATTTCTGCCACGTGACCCAGGTGTGTGAAAGACTACAACAGGAGGTTCTGGCGCCTCTAATAGGAATTACTTTGGAAGTATCCCTACAACGTTGGTGCATTGGTTAAGGATGTTTAAGGGTTATTAAATTACTCTTATAGGGTTTAAAGATCCAATGCCATTTCTGGGTATTTCAATCTAGGATCAGTCAGAGCATACTCTGGAAAGGAGGGAAGGGAGTTAATTAATTAAAGGGCTATGTGTGTTGAAGATTTTATTAAAACAATTAATTAGACTCTCCAATAGAGAGTGCTCTTGACCCCGTCTTATGACAGTGGTTCAAGAGGCTTAGCTAATCTATATGCAGCTAATGCAAGGATTGTGCAAACCTAGGATGCTCTCCTATAGAGAGTGCTCTTGATTTGTGTTTTTGCAAGTTCAAGAGTCTTAAATAATTAATCAATTAAACAAGCACAACAATTAACATGAAAGTGGTTGATTAAACTTTCTGACAGAGAGCACTCTTGATCCACCTTACGGTGAGATTCAAGAGATTTTGGTTCTTTTTATGATTTGACAATTATATAACAAGATACCAAAATGCAATAATAAATCTAGCAATTAGTGTTTATGCTAAGGAACAACTAGCAATTAGCAAAAAATGGAAATCAAGACTAAGCAAAGAACTAAACTAATTGCTTAAAGGAAACTATATTAAAAAATCATGAAAAATGACACAACACCCTTCCCCCAAATAGGGGAAGTATAAAAGAACGGAGACTTGCTCCCAGTAGCCCTTTTGATTAGTTTTTTACAATGATGATGTGTTCTTTGCTTCTTGGAAGAGAAGGTAAAGAAGTGGATTGAGAGAAGAGGGAGAGATTCTTTTTGTTCTTTTGCACTCCTTGCTTGCTTGTGGCCTTTGGGGTCTCCTTCACCTGCCTGAAACTAAGAGCTCTAGACATACACTTGTTATAGGATTATTTGATAAAAAATAACTTGAAAATATATCTACAAACTAGATAAAAATAACTACCCAAACTTACCGAAAAGAAGGGAGAGAAGAGGAAAGAGAAAGGCAAGGCAAGAGAGGGGGAAACGGAATGAAAAGAGGACAAAAGGCAAGTCAAAGAAGGCTGGAAACTAAGGGAGAAAGAGGGCTGCAAATGATGGTAAAAAAGGCTGAAAGTACAGCCCAAAATATGGGTGAAGAAGAGGATGGAAAGGGGCTGCAAAAAGTGGAAACAAAGAGGCAAAAGAGTGTTTTCCAAAAGGGTGAAAATGGGGACAAGTGGACAGCGAACAAAGGGAAGGAATGGCTGCAAAAAGTAAATAGGGTAGCCAACCGGGGCAAAGGCTAAGTGAATGAATGTTCACTTCAGCCAAAACATGCCCTAATCCCAAGAAAATCAATATTTTATAAAAATTTGAGAGATGAATAATATGAAAGAGACACTCAAACCTATGGTACTTTGATTGGGTTTGGATTCTTTTGGATCTTGAAAATTTGGAAGCTTCCTTGGCTTCGAGAGGAGAGGATGCACCTGAGCTCAAACTCCTACTCGCTTCAATGAGATGACCTGCACAATTTCAACTCAATACTTGCAAAACAATGGATTAGATCATGTATGTTTGGTAAATAAAAATGTAAAGACCATGTCATACAACTGAATAATCGATGCTACTTTAATTCATAGAAACAAAACCATAAAAGATCAAATTGTAACATCAAATGATCAATCTTACGTGCTTATAGAATCCTTTTAAAGCATGAGCTATTATCCAATCCTAAGAAATAAAAGACAAAAATTGAAACATTTCACCTCATTCGCCAATTGTCATTCGCATTCACACACCATGTATGCCTCCAAAGCCTTAAAATTTATTATACGGTTGCAAAAGCAACAAGCATTACAGTAATTCACCAGAGGTTTTTTGCATAAAGATCCATCCTCAATAGAGCTAAAAGAGCCTCTATTTAACAAACGAGAGAGTACTAAAACCCTAAAACTAAAAAACCAACTGTGCTGCATGGGAAAGCTGCCTGCTAGGTCAGGAAACCTGCTTTGTTAGGTCTGGGAAGCCTATTGATGGTGTAAGCTTCAGTCTTCACCTCGATTAAATCACTGGACCAATGAGAGCTCTCCATCTCATCTTTAGCTGGAGATGACATGTCTGATAACTGATAATAAATTAATTGCTCTCTTAATGATGACTAAAGTTGAGTTATGATAACTCCAATAATCATAAGTCTTCCATGAGATGTTATTTAGCCTTTTATTTTACTGAATTTAGATTAATTTGGAGAGTTTTATTTTTCTCCAAAATAGTCATTTTTTTAATAAAAATCATTTTTTAATAAAAATCATTTTTTTACTAAAAATCATTTTTTTACTCAAAACTGACTTTTTTGAGTAAAAAGGCATTATGTGTCCGATTGCTGATCTGAAAGTTGGTTCTGATTGACTGGCTGATCAAGAATGATTTTTGGCTTAAGGTTAGAGCCTTCAATCACTGAATTCTGAGTCCGGATGACTTATTTACTATGAATGGGTTTTTTCCATTTAATTAATGGAAAAAATAACCCAAAAAACTTAGGAAAAGTAATTAAAAATTAAAAAATTAAAAAATAATTTTTCACTGTTTGAAAAAGATTTTTTCGAAATTTTTTTATGTGTCCAGATGACTTAGGACATGACCATGATCTATCTAAATAATGTTTAGTAAGTCTATAACACTCAGTTGGGCTCTAATAACCCCCCAAGTCCCAGAATTCAACATCGGGCATCCATCGTTGGAGGAAGCGGGAGAAAACCTCGTCAATTATACTCGGCTGAAGGCAAAGCATAATTGTCAGGGGAAAAAAACTCCCTAGAATACCCTATTTGTGATTCTACGTCTTAGGAGACCGAACCACTCAAAAATATCCTACTAGCACATTTTATTACAAACCTCGCGGGGCCATGGTCAAAATTATTCAAATAAAAAAGTGACTAGCCAATATTGGCTAGACAAGCAGACGGATCAACTGATACACTGGAATCAGACTTTGAACAAGTCTGTCAACCGACAGCTCCTCAGGTAAACCAACTATGGTACAAAAAAGTTGGTAACATGTTCATCAATCTCTCAACACAACTTCCACCCCCGAGATGGGCATGATTTCAATAAGGAACTAGGGAAAAACAGGCTCACACATGGCCAGAACATATCAAACACAATAAATCCAACCTACAATTGGGTTTATCAGACAGTCAAGGAAGTTCAATACACAATTGGGTTTATTAGGTTACTTAGCCAAGTCAGCTAATAATTGGGTTTATCATACTACATGAATTCAAGACAACATTCACATTGAGGACTAGCTAAGCCAACTAACAGATGGGTTTATCAGGCTAATCAGCCAAGCCATCACACTGTTGGGTTTATAAGGCTACTCAGCCAAGCCAACTAACAGTTTGGTTTATCAGGTTGTCCAGCCAACGATCACACATGGACAAATGCACACCAAGATACAACCAATCCAACACTCCATTGGGTTAATCAGACTGCTTATCCAAGCCAATGTACGATTGGTTTTATTAGGCTGCCTAGCCAAACCAATATACCATTGGGTTTATTAGGATATCAACCAAGCCAATATATGTTTGGGTTTATCATGCTGCTAAGGTAGTGGAAAGGTAGAATGGCTAAGTTAGTATCTCACTCATAGAGCTAGGGACACCTCCACAAGATCTATCTGGCCTAGCATCCACAATACCTACACACCCAAAACAAGGAAGTATCCCCTTCTTTGCTACACAGTCCCTTGGGCTATACCTTCACTTCTAGTGCTCTTCAGGATGTGCATAGAAGATTCATCGATCACTCTTATCTTTTTGTGAGTTTCCTTTTTTCACTAGGTTTATCAAGCCAGTTCGACGTCTCTTCCACTCCTAAGTCTTGCATACAGTTCAGACACAAACCAGGGTACACATAACAACAAACCACAAGGATACACAACAACATAGGGCTCCACTATGTAACACAAACAACCAAGGTTCCATAGCACTCTGTAGTTCAGAATAAAACAAGTTTTTACTTGTACATAAGAGACCAGGGTTCCATACCACTATGTAACACAGAAAAACACTACGGAACAACCCGTTCCACGACTCAGGATAGTCGATAATGAATCCTCCCCCTTCCAATCAAATGGAAGAATGGCCAAACATGTTCTGGACGGCTTGGGAATGCATTCACATGCTTACTTATTTTAGAAGCAAGAATGTGTCTTCCCCTAGGTTGCAGGTTTGCTTAGACTGCAGGCTGGCTCAGTCACGAAGTCGACTACCATGCCTCGCCCTTCCCAATGCATTAACTGCCTCAACCGTTATTCTGGAAGAATTGAATGATTGTGTGCAGAGGACAAAAATGGTAGATGAGAGCTTATGGTTTCTCTCATTGACATCTAGTCTCACCCTATTGTTAGAAAACATGACCGTAGGGCAATAACATATATACAGTTAAATCAATAAACAAGATGCAAAACCCATTGAAACATTACAAAGAGACACAGATATAACGTGGTTCACCCAAACGATGGGCTATGCCCACAAATAAATTTCCAGTCCTTTTATTACAGTCCATAAAGATGAAGGGATACACCCTGCAGCAAAACAGCTGCACTTCCTCTTCACACTTCACAGTCTCTCTTCCAATACAATACAATACCATACTCAGTTGTTTTACAATGCTTTCTTTTATAGGGAAAATACAATGGAAAAATTCTAGGGTTAACCCAATAACATGGGTCCGCAATACTATTGGCCAACACACATTCCAAAAAAATTTCTCAGGGGCGCCGCCCCCGAACCCCCATGACTCGAAGGCATTGCCCTCGAACTCCAAGATAGGAGGAAAGAGTGTACAGTACTCCTGGGTTACAATCACAACTGAATAATATATCTGAATCTGGAAGATTAGGATCCACAACCAACACCTATTGGATCAAGGGTTTGGATAAATCCCCTCCCTGTTCTTTGTGAAATCATGCCCCCATCTCTTTCATTGCAGTGCATATCTACTTGTGGTATTTTATTAAATTGCATATTTACATGATATTTCAAAATATACTATGCCTGACCAGCACAAGAACTATCGACATCAACCTTGATCGCCGATACATAAAAAACCAAATCAATCATAGGACCTTGGCCTTGAGCTCCTCACCATGATTTAAATACAATATATACATCATGTACAATTTTAATACCACGGGGTCAAAACTGAGGTATTACAAGTTGAAAAGTAGGGATTCGCTTCCTGACTCCACAGAAGGGGAAGCTATAAGGACCGACATACAAGGAAATTCAACAATCCACTATGTAATTGGAATGGATGTCATGATAGGTGGGCCAATGAGACACTCCGGACTAATATTGATCAACGGCACAACTGAAGGAGTGACATTAATCAGAGCTAGAGACATATAATTTTCAACATCTTGAATATAGAGGAGTTCACCTTTTCTTATATCTTCGTAATTTGTGGGAGAGTAATATCTATACATACCTTGCAGAAGGAAGAGAACCCTGAAGGATTACAAGACAAGATCGACGAAGATGCCCTACCTCATGACAATGGTTGCACCAAAACAATATGTTCAAATAATCCAATCTTAGGAAAATAGGAGTATTATTACACAGTATCTCCACTTCAGCTGGTATCCCTTTAGAGACATCCATCTCAATCAGAACTTTATCCATCCTTTTATCGAATATGATCTGGAAATATTCGTCCATAGCCATAAAGTGCCCCAAGCAATTTGTGATACCAATAAGGTAGTATTTTATCCATAATGGCAAAGGCAATGTAGGATGGAGCGCCCACAGGTGGTGCTTGAACACTCTCTCCCGTAGAGTGTCGAGGTCCGAGTGCCATCTACTAAGCATTAGGGATCCCTTGTTTATGGTCCACAGGGTGTTTCGAATCAACTTCACATATTTGTCTTCCAGGAATACAAAGACCAGCCAACGGTTTTCCAACATACTGATAGTTGGTACATAGTTCAATAGCGGCTTCCAATGTGTAGTACCCTCCATTCTACCCATTCTTTATTCCCCATACCGACGTACTCAAGCCGAACCACTAAGGATCTGCAGCATAGAGCCTCCACCCTATTCATGTATACATCGTGCCCTGACACATAACTACGTTTGGCCTCTAGTGCATTGACCGCTTTAACATTCCTCCTTGCACCATATGAAGAGAACCCTTCCTTTTGAGAAACATGTGGACCTGCCCTCGCAATCCTAGGGGCAGTCAACTAATAGGAATCCATTAACCACAGAGCTATGAATGGTGATCCCAGGTAACGGATCCAAGGCCAAAACCCTAAACCTACTACAACTGGTAGAATGTAAGCACTTTGCAAACCAGTACACGGAGACTGAAAATAATGAAGACCATCAAGTATTGTGTGACCCACAATTGAGTATTCTGAGAGGACAAAAGACAGACAGTAAATGTATCGAATAGAGCAAACCCTAAAGTTTTTATCCCCAAGGAAAATCCTAACCCTGCCCCGAACAATCAACCCCGAGTCCGAGGATTAAGGGAGTGAGGAAATGTAATCAAAGAACAAACTAGGGTTTCAACTGAAAACACTGTTACCTGCCACCATTGAAATCCGTCCCCAGGAACAAAAGAAAGGAAGTAAAAAGTATCTACTAGACAACCAGACATGACAATGCAAAACTATTAGAGGAGAAAGGTAAACTTCCGACAGTTTACGGGCTGGTTGAGACTCCAAAAACAAAACCCTACCCCATTTAGAATACCCCAAAACCGAGATAAGGGAAAGAGGATAAAGTAACTCTGAGTAAGAATGCCTAATTATTTATCCATAGTCAATAATTGAAGCCTGACAATAGAAAGTTGGTTCCATAGATTTAATATCGATATGAATCCAGATGCTAGAATTATGATTTTGATATGAACACATATACAAGAATGCGGATGCTAGAATTCACATTCTGACAATAGAATGCGGATGCCAGAATTTGGATTTGGATTTTGAAAATAGAATGACTCATGTTGGAATTTTTTCCTTAGATAAAATAGAATTGGATTCTATAATGCATATTTCAACCACTTCTATGTGTATATCAAACAAATTTTATGCATGGGATAGAGTGCATATATCAACCTCTTGTATCCCTATATCAACCAGTTTTGTGTGTACGCCCGAGTTATGATTTAGTCCAGTTCGACTTCATGATACAAAGATTTAGTTTAAACAATAATATTCCAATCTTAAAATTCTGCATTAGGAAAAAGATTAGCTTTATGTTTGATTTTAAGTTCATTCAATTCCCATCACCCAATGGGATTTTTTTTGTTTATATTTTGATAAATTGAAGTTAATGTGTCATTTACATATTTTGTTATGATAGGTCTGAGTGAGATCATTCATGGTTGGGAGTGTCGCATTAGTATGCTAAATTTCTATTTATAGCATTGGAAGTCAGTTTAATTTAATGAAAACATTAATGACTACTTTTATATTCTAATGCTTATTTTGAGGGAGATTATAATAATATTGCAATATGGTTCACAAAAACCCTACATGATTAGTGTTAGTATTTTTCGAGGAGTGTGTTTCTAAGGAAATCTAGTTGGCCTTGTGTTTCCAAGGAAGCCATGTTGTAATCCAGTCTTTGTGAGTTGTAAACTCATGTAGGTAGTCATTATCTGGGTTTTCTCTTCTGCTATAAAGGAGAACCCTCTAAAATTTTTATTGAGAAGATTAATAAATAATTTCTATTATTTATCATTGTGAAAGGTGTGTTGGCCTTGCAGTATGATGTTGGATGTTCTTTTAAACATCTTCATCGTATTAGAGAAAATATGCAAGCCCCTTCTCATTTTTTTAGAGAGAATGTTGATCTGCATGAGTGTTGTCCCTAGCTGTAAGAAATATTACTGCTTACAAACAACAATTTGATATAAACCAAATCTCTTCTATCTGAGATAGGCTTCCAGATCTATGTTGTGTAATTGGAGGTCCACTGAGAAATTACTCCCACTAAAACGACTCCACTATCTCTCATGTGGGTTGTCCAGCCACACTTTTTTCTGAGTATTGTTGACGTGGGATATTTTGAAGTTGTTTTTGAGAACTCAGCTAGAGTTTTCTCAACAGTCCAAAGGTTTGAAGACAAATTGTTGATCGTTTCTCATATTTATATCCTCGTCTACGCTAGATCTCTTCAATTCTTCGGTTATTGGCAGCCAGCTCTATGATTGGTCTTCTATACACTGATAATTTCCAAGGTTTGTTTTATATGTGTTTTTTCTAACTGAGGAAATTTGTTGTTTCAATTCGTTGTCTCAATTTGAAGAATTCTTGCAGAAGTATCCTAGCTAAGGCATCACTTCGACCTCTATCTCTCTCTGCGGGTGATTTTACATCTCCCTACAAGATTAATTTTTGTGTGTGGGAATTCTAGCATTCTGGAGGTTTTTGTGAACAACCCTTTTCGAACACGGTTCTCTGCAGTGTGGTCTCTGGCTTCACATGTTAAATCCAACTGCATTTCCATTTTTTTATCATTGAGGGAAATATTATCTCATAATTTCCAGTGGCAATTTCTAAACATGAAATGGTTTTAATTATGGGGCATTTTTACTAAGATCCTCTGAAGATATTCGAGAACTCTTGGAATAATCAGATCCATTTCCTATAAGTTGTTGGAGCAGATCGTTGGCTTTCATTTCTCTTAGATCTATAGTTACTTCTAGGTTTTTTTTTTCAGTTGTGTTGTCTTTTTTTGAAGGCTCAGATTTGGATTTGTGGCACTTGTGGTTGGGAAACTCCTTGGTTTCGGTTTATTTTAAGAGTTGGGAAATCTAGTATGTAGAGTGTTTTTGCTTCTATTTTTTTGCAAGGAATTCCATTATAATTGTGAAACCAGATCCTATCTTTTGGTGATTGATAAAATGGCAGAGTCAAGGGCTATTGAACTCCTCACTTGGAATAATTATCACACCTGTAAACTAAAAATGAAACATCTCCTACAATCAAAAGGCTTATGGAAAATGTTGGTTGAGGAGCAATCAACTTTAACCAAGGAGATTGAGAAATTTTCCTATCAAAATAAGTTGGTTGAGGCAATCAGACTAATTGGGTTTCATGTTTCTGATACCCTAATTTTTCACCTTGATGGATGCAAAACACCAAAGGAAATATGGGACAAATTGGCCTCCCTATTTGGTGTAATGTCCCGGTTTTGACCTTGTTACATTAGATGTATATGATGTATAAATTGTAAATGATCAAGGTGTGGAGCTAAAGGCCAAGGCCCCACCATTGATCGGTTATGTTATGTTTTGGATTTGAATTGTCACTAATGGTATATCGGGGCATGCGGCATATATTATGATGGTCATCATGTAAATATGCATCTATAATTAAAAATGAACCTGACCAGCTACGATCGCGGCAACGAAAATGAGAAAGGGGCATGATTTTCACAAGGATAGGGGTGGGGGAAATTCTCAACCTTGGCCAATGAGAGAGAAACCCATATGTCTTCTTACTTTGTTTTATTCCAACCACTTTCATTAAGAAAGACTACTGGTGGTTGAGGCAGTTAATTGTTTTGGGGAGTGGGGTGGCAGGACTATCAGTCCTCACCCACACGCACACTCTACCCACGATTTTGCTATTCATCCCCTTACGCAGACACTTCTTCCTCTCCACGAGTTGCTAAACACCCACGCACTGGAATTTCGTGTCCTCCTAGTAGCTGTTCACCTTCACGCACTTCCCATTTGTCTGCTCATGGTTTTCACGCACAGGAATTTTCTTGGTTTCACCCACGCTGTTTTTTTTTCCTCCATGGATTTGAGAATGGTGTGGCTCTGTCCTTTACTCACATGCTGATTTGTGGGTTTGGCATTGTGATTGTTCACGCACCGGTGGGGAGACTATAAAATTCGTCCCCAGTATGTTCTGCGTACGTTTTTCCCAGCAGTTTCAGTTGTGCAAAACGGGCCTTTGTTCCCCCGCGTCATGAGCTGTGGTTGCTGTTATGTTTGGGGACTGCGGTAGAAGGTTTGAAGTCGTTTTTCCTGTTTAAGTTGTGACAACTAAATTAATTTCTTGAGTGCAATGGTTGGTATTTGGACTGTGAGAGGAGTATGGAGGTTGGATTAGATTTGCTTGATAAACCTGGTGGCTGAAAACCACACAGACAGAGCTAGAGGACTAGCCTTCTTCTCCATCACCCCTGAATAGCACTGGAAGGGAATGCAGGGCCTGAGGGACTATGTAGCAGAGAAGGGACTGATTCCTTGTGTTGGGTATGTTTGGGTGTCTTAGAGGTTAGGCTAGTTCTGGTGTAGGTGTTCTTGGCTCTGTAATGAGCTCACCAGCTTAGCAATTTGCCTTCTCCAGCTCCTTGGTGGCCTGATAAACCCAAATGTGTTGGCTTGGCTGTGTTTGTATATTCTTGGCTATGTGTAATCTTGTTGTTCCCTTATTCCTTGGAGAATCATGCCCAGCTCGGGGGTGGTAGCGCTGCCCTATGGTTGGGTGGAACGTTGCAGCGACATAGCTGGTTGCAGATCGAGTTTTTCATAAGATAAGTGATCTTGTTCATTTTACTTCTGCAACCATAATTTCTGTTAATAAAAATGATGAACATGTTAAATGAATGAATGCTTGCTTAAATGTATGATGTTTCTGCTTTGTCTGATAGATGATTGCATCTGTGCATGATAAATGTTCATGTGTGTATGTTTAAGCATTCTGTTTTAGCAATTTTATTCATGTACATGTTCATGGGGCTCTTAGCCCGCTGTCATTAAAGTTTGGGTCGCGTCCTCTACGCTGGTCGGAGGCATGGGGATGTGACAACATGGTATCAGAGCCCATGTTGCAGCAATGGGCCTCTATGGGCCAAGAAGGAGCCACTGATAGAGGGCAGAATTACCTTCTATGTCCAACAGAACAACAGTGGACAAAAGAATTTAGAAAATGGTCTAAGTGTTGAGCAGTCAGAAGAGCCAGGGGAAAGACTTCCATCATTGCGGAAGAGTTCGCGAAGTGAACTTCTGCCATTGTGGAAGAGTTCGCGAAGTGAACTTTTGCCAATCGGAAGAGAAAGTGGTTTCTCGTCCATTGTTGCGGAAGCCCAAACCGTTATGTCTTCCGACAGGGAAGAAAATCGCGGGAGTTTTCCAAATGATTTGACGTCGATCGGAAGAGAAAAGTGATTGAGCGTCCGCCGTTGCGGAAGCCAAAGTCATTTGGCTTTTGATGATAAAGACCTCCGATGCCACAAGAAAAACTTAAAATTTCTCTAAGTAAAGAGCGGCCTATCGGAAGGGAAAGTGTTCTGTCAGCCGCCGTTGCGGAAGCAAAATCACTAAAGCTTCCGACCAGAAAGGCCGCCGACGCCGAAAAGTTGAAAATTGTTCTAATTCCGTGTCGATCGGAAGAAGTTAGTATTTGGTGTGCCGCCGTTGCGAAATCCAAAGGCACTAGCCTTCTGAAGTGTAAAGACCGCCGACATCCGAAGTGGGAATTTTCTAAGTAAACAACCACCATTCAGAAGGGAAATCGTTTTGTGAGCCACCGTTGTGGAAGCAAAATCGTTAAGTCTTCCGACGAGAAAGACTATCGATGCCTATGCCCATCAAAAATTAGTTCACCAATCGAAAGAGAAAGTGATTCGTGAGCCACTGTTGCGGAAGTGAAACCACTAAGTCTTCCGATGTGAAAAGACTGCCGCCGGAATAAATTAGTGTTCGTGCGTCCGCCGTTGTGGAAGGGAAAGTGGTTCGAGAGCCGATTCTGCGGGAGAGAAAGTGGTCCGAGAGCCGATTCTGCGGAAGGGAAAGTGGTCCGAGAGCCGATTCTGTGAAAGATTAGTGGAAATGAGATCTGATTCTGTGCAAGGGAATTTTGAATATTTCCCATGGGATTTCTTAGGAAAATTCAGCTGTTTTCAGTGGGATTTTCAAGTAGTTTTCCAGTGGATTCTCATGGGCTGAGAAGGAGAGAAGTGGTAGTGATCTTATGTGTCAGATTGTGTGAAAATCAATAATTAAAAAAAAAAATTCTATGAGACCCCCATCGTCCCCCTCAAATAGACACTCTTTGATGGAGAAAATTCTATGTTTTGGGAAACTCGTAATTTATAATTTTCCAAGAGAAGGTAAGTAATGTTGGTTTATATCAATATTATGCATCTAACAATTGTGTTACTAACACATTGCAGAGTCATAGTCACCTTCAAGGGAAGTATTCCAGATAGTGCATTTGATTAGCAAGTGGTGATTCAGTATGAGAACTCATGATGGATATGATGCTCGGGATTCTTATGAGCGAGAAGAAGATGCCATGGGAGAAAATGTATGTAATAGAAATGACGACATAGAGTCTAATGGAAGGAGATTCCAAGAGACACCGTCAGATGTTGCAGCCACTATGAGAAGCTTAATTAAAGGCTAGGAGGAGCAGCATCAGTTGAATGCTGCTATGCTGCAGAGTTTGACAGACTTGCAAAGGAAGATAGACTCTAGATAAGGTACAGCAAGACCAGAAGGCAATAAGAGCAGTACTAGGAGAAGGAGAAGAACTTCTAGTGGAACATCTGATTCTGAAGAATCCAATGGGGATTCCAGTTCTTCTTCTCATAAAAGAAAAAGAAAGAGACACCATAGGGATCGCACTCGAGATGAATTCAAGAAAGCTAAACCTCCTATGTTTGATGGTGACGTAAAGATTGGACAAGAGGCTAAAGCTTGGCTTCTTGGTATTAAGAAGTACTTTCAAGTGCATTATTATTCAGGAAACATGAAGGCAAGAGTTGCCATATTCAATCTAAATGGAAGAGCATCCATTTGGTGGGAACATTTCAAGCAAGTGAAGAGGATCAGTGAAAGGAGGCTTAAGTGGAAACAGTTCAAGAAGTATTTCAAGCAGAAATACCTCTCTGACAAGTATTATGATGACACGATTAAGGAGTTCCATGAGATGAGATTGGGACAGCAGACCATGGAAGAGTATGATAATAAGTTTTTGGAGCTATTGAGGTATGTCTGGTACATCAGAGATGAAAAAGTAAAGGTCCAGCGTTTTCTGAGTGGATTACCTCAGTCTTACAAAGATAGAATTGAGTTCTATGAATCTAGAACTCTTGAAGAAGCGATAAGAAAGGCTAAGTATTGCTATGAGCAAAGCAAATGTAAGCCATATTTCCATAAGGCATGGAAGGACAAGAAGAACAAGAAGTTTGACCAAAGAAAGAAAGGTTTCAAACCTTCTAGCTTCAAGAATCAGCAGAAGCAGCCCTCCCAAGCTGCGAGTAAGCCGCTTGGAGTGATAGGAGAAAAGCCTAAGGATCCACAACAGAATAGAGGGCCACTTCAGTGTTGGAAATGTGGAGGACCCCACATGTGTAGAAATTGTCCACTTGAGAATGAGAATGCAAGGCCATCTTATAACATTCAAGAAGCAGAAACAATGGGTCAAGTAGCAAGGGTAGTCCCTAGGATTTATGCAGCACTGGAGGACCGCCAGGAAGATCACCAGTTAGCTGTAGTTGAAGTAGCAGGTAAGATTGTTGAGCAATCTGTTTCTATTTTGATTGACCCCGGTTCTACGCACAGTTACATCACTCCTAGAATAGTGGAGATTTGTGCTTTTAAGAAAGTAAAACATAGGAAGTCTTGGTTAGTCCATCTAGCCACTGGAACTAAGAGAAAGGTCAGTGAAGTGGTAGAGAAATGTCCATTGGTCATGAATGGATTGGTCACTTGTGTATATATGAATGTTCTACCACTTGGATCCTATGGTGTTCTCATTGGAATGGATTGGTTAGAATCTCACAGGGTGAAGCTTGACTATTACAATAAGACTTTCGAGTGCATGAATGAAGAAGGGAACCTAGTAGTAGTGAAAGGTATTCCAAAGGTGATTTCAGTAAGGCAGGTTTCAGCAATGCAGTTAAAGAAGTTCTGTAGGAAGGGTTGCCAGTTGTATGCAGCTCAGATGAAACTCCGAGGTTGGAAGACTATTAGTTGTTACAGGAATTCAGGGATGTGTTTCCTGATGAGATTCCAGGGCTTCCTCCAAAGAGGGACATTGATTTCACAATTGAACTTGTGCCAGGAGTAGCACCAGTGTCCAAGGCACCCTACATGATGAGTACGCCGGAGATTCTAGAATTGAAGATGCAACTGCAAGAGTTGTTGGAAAAGAAGTATATCCGACCGAGTGTGTCTCCTTGGGGAGCACCAGTTTTGTTTATCAAGAATAAAGATGGTACACTCAGGTTATGCATTGATTACAGATAGTTGAACAAGGTTACAGTGAAGAATAAATATCCTTTGCCTAGGATTGATGACCTCTTTGATCAAATGAGAGGAACAAGGGTATTTTCCAAGATTGACTTAAGGTCTGGTTACCATCAGGTAAGAATCAAGGATGAAGACATTCATAAGACCGCCTTCAGGACGAGGTATGGGCATTATGAGTTTGTAGTGGTACCGTTTGGTCTCACGAATGCACCAGCTACATTTATGTGCCTCATGAATAGTGTCTTCAGTAGGTATTTGGACAAGTTTGTGCTTGTTTTCCTTGATGACATTCTCGTTTACTCTAAGAATGAGGAAGAGCATGAAGAGAATTTGAGACTGACATTGAGTTTGCTCAGGGAGCATCAATTGTATGCAAAACTGAGCAAGTGTGACTTCTATAGAGATAGAATTCAGTATTTGGGACACATTATCTCAGAGGAGGGTATATCTGTGGACCTTGAAAAGATAGAAGCCATTACGAATTGGCCTACTCCAAGAAATGTGACAGATGTAAGATCTTTTATGGGACTTGCAGGATACTACAGGAGATTCATTGAGGGATTTTCCAAAGTTGCACATGCTATCACTTCTTTGCAAAAGAAGGGGATGAAGTTCAAATGGACATCGAGGTGTGAAGAAAGCTTCCAGCAATTGAAGAATCTTCTCACTAGTGCACCATTATTGAAGATTGCAGATCCAGAGAAAGATTTTGTGGTGTTTACCAATGCATGTGGACAAGGGCTTGGAGGAGTCCTTATGCAAGACAACCACGTGATATTTTATGAGTCAAGAAAGTTGAAGGAACATGAGATGAACTATGCCACTCATGATCTAGAGCTTGCAGCCATAGTACATGCTCTCAAGATGTGGAGACATTACTTGATGGGAAAAAGATTTGAGCTCAGGACAGATCATTGTGGACTGAAGTACCTATTTGATCAGCCTACTCTGAATGCTAGGCAAGCAAGATGGCTGGAGTTTTTATGTGAGTTTGATTTTGAAATCAAGCACATAAAGGGAAAAGAGAATAAGGTAGCTGATGCACTCAGTAGGAAAGTGCAAGAAATGCATGTGGCATCTCTTAGTATTTGCCAATCAGATTTGAGGCAGCAGATTGCCAATCATGTTGCTGGAAATGAATTGTATGAGCAAGTAAAAGACAAATTGCAACAGCAAATTCTCGAGAAGAGGTATGAGGGATATAAATTCGAAGAAGATGGACTTCTCACTCATAAAGGTAGAATTTATATTCCAGATGTAGCAGATTTGAGGAGAGTTGTTATGGATGAAATCCATCAAGCTCCGTATTCTGGTCACCCAGGATATCAGAAGACGATTGCTACAGCTAGAAAGCAGTACTTTTGGCCAGGTATGAAAAAGGATATGGCTGAGTACATTTCAAGGTGCATGAAATATCAACAGGTAAAGGTTGAGCATCAACATCTAGCAGGTTTGTTGCAGCCTTTGCCAGTTCCGGAATGGAAATGGGAATTTATTTCCATGGATTTTATTACAGGATTTCCAATGACTTGGAGACAACATGATTCCATCATGGTTGTGGTAGACAAGTTGACTAAGGAAGCACATTATATACCGGTTAAGTCTACATATGAGACTGGTGACATTGCAAAGATATTCATGAAGGAGATATTCAAATTGCATGGATTGCCGAAGGCAATAGTCTCTGACAAGCATGTCAAGTTCACATCCAACTTTTGGAAGGGGTTGTTTGCAGACTTGGGTACAAATCTAAACTTCAACACTGCATACCATCCTCAGACAGATGGCCAGACATAAAGAGTTAATCAAGTACTTGAAGACATGCTTCACATGTATGTAATGGACAAACCAACCAAGTGGGAAGATTACTTGCACTTGGTAGAGTTTGCTTATAACAATGGACATCAGAAATCCTTGGGGATGAGTCCGTATGAAGCTTTGTATGGAAGAAGGTGTAGGACACCAGTGACTTGGGATAATCCAGTGAACCGGATTGTGCTTGGACCAGAATTGCTCAAGGAAATGGAGCAAGAGGTTGTAAAGATCGGGCAGAACCTAAAAGCAGCACAGGACAGACAGAAAAGCTATGCCGATAAGCAAAGGGTGAACAGGGAGTTCAGTGTTGGGGATGATGTTTACCTCAGAGTGAGGGCAAGGAAGAGTTCCTTGAATCTTGGAAGTTGTGCCAAGTTGTCACCGAGATATTGTGGGCCGTTTGAAGTGCTTGAAAGGATAGGGCCAGTTGCATATAGAATTACATTGCCTGCTAGCACTAGAGCTCATAATGTTTTTCATGTTTCTTTTCTTAAGAGATATGTACATGATCCTAACCATGTGATAAATTGGGATGTGATTCAGGTGGAACCCGAGGGAGAGTTTCGAATTGAGCCAATGCACATCCTCGACAGGAAGGTCACAATGCTCCGGAATCGAGCCATAGGTCAGGTAAAGGTGCAATGGGAGCACTTCGGACCTGAAGAGGCTACATGGGAGATGGAGGATGCCATGCGATTGGCACATCCAATTTTGTTCAATTCTGCGGAACACTGAGGCGATACCAGTGTAGCATTTTGTTCAAATTTTGTAAAGCACTGAGGACAGTGCTATTGAAGGGGGAGGGAAATGTAATGTCCCGATTTTGACCCCGTTACATTAGATGTATATGATGTATAAATTGTAAATGATCAGGGTGTGGAGCTAAAGGCCAAGGCCCCACCATTGATCGATTATGTTATGCTTTGGATTTGAATTGTCACCGATGGTATATCAGGGCATGCGGCATATATTATCATGGTCATCATGTAAATATGCATCTATAATTAAAAATGAACCCGACCAGCTACGATTGCGGCAACTAAAATGAGAAAGGGGCATGGTTTTCACAAGGATAGGGGTGGGGGAAATTGTCAACCTTGGCCAATGAGAGAAAAACCCATATGTCTTCTTACTTTGTTTTATTCCAACCACTTTCATTAAGAAAGACTGCTGGTGATTGAGGCAGTTAATTGTTTTGGGGAGTGGGGTGGTAGGATTGTCAGTCCTCACCCACACGCACACTCTACCCATGATTTTGCTATTCATCCTCTTACGCAGACACTTCTTCCTCTCCACGAGTTGCTAAACACCCATGCACTGCAATTTCGTGTCCTCCTGGTAGCTGTTCACCTTCACGCACTTCCCATTTGTCTGCTCATGGTTTTCACGCACAGGAATTTTCCTGGTTTCACCCACGCTATTTTTTTTTCCTCCGCGGATTTGAGAATGGTGTGGCTCTGTCCTTTACTCACATGCTGATTTGTGGGTTTGGCATTGTGATTTTTCACGCACCGGTGGGGAGACTATAAAATTAGTCCCTAGTATGGGCTGCATACATTTTCCCCAGCAGTTTCAGTTGTGCAAAACGGGCCTCTGTTCCCCCACGTCGTGAGCTGTGGTTGCTGTTACGTTTGGGTACTGTGGTAGAAGGTTTGAAGTCGTTTCTCCTGTTTAAGCTGTGACAGCTAAATTAATTGCCTGAGTGCAATGGTTGGTCTTCGGACTGTGAGAGGAGTAGGGAGGTTGGCTTAGATTTGCTTGATAAACCTGGTGGCTGAAAACCACACAAACAAAGCTAGAGGGCTGGCCTTCTTCTCCATCACCCCTGAATAGCACTAGAAGGGAATGCAGGGCCTGAGGGACTATGTAGTAGAGAAGGGACTGATTCCTTGTGTTGGGTGTGTTTGGGTGTCTTAGAGGTCAGGATAGTTCTGGTGTAGGTGTTCTTGGCTCTGTAATGAGCTCACCAGCTTAGCAATTTGCCTTCTCCAGCTCCTTGGTGGCCTAATAAACCCAACTTTGTTGGCTTGGCTGTGTTTGTATATTCTTGGCTATGTGTAAGCCTGTTGTTTCGTTATTCCTTGGAGAATCATGCCCAGCTTGGGGGTGGCAGTGCTGCTGAGAGATTAACGAGCACGCTGGCCTATGGTTGGGTGGAACGTTGCAGCGACGTAGCTGGTTGCAGACCGAGTTCTTCATAAGATAAGTGATCTTGTTCATTTTACTTCTGCAACCATAATTTCTGTTAATAAAAATGATGAACATGTTAAATGAATGAATGCTTGCTTAAATGTATGATGTTTCCGCTGTGTCTGATAGATTATTGCATCTGTGCATGATAAATGTTCATGTGTGTATGTTTAAGCATTCTGTTTTAGCAAATTTATTCATGTACATGTTCATGGGGCTCTTAGCCCGCTGTGATTAAAGTTTGGGTCGCGTCCTCTACGTTGGTCGGAGGCATGGGGACGTGACATTTGGGAAATTCAATGAATTTCGGGTTGTGCAATTAGAGATGGACTTATCATCTCTTATACCTAATGAGTATGCTTCCATTGACTATCTCACCAAATTCAGGTTGTTGGTTGCACAACCGAAAGGATGTGGAAAGACTAAATCAAATCATGAGTGCATTTTCCTCATTCTATCCAAGCTAAAGAGCTCATATCAGGTATTTTCTTCCTCATTTTATTCCAAAATGGATGCACTTGGTGATGATTTTAAAATTCCTACTTTTGAGCTATTTTGTGAGAGTTTAACAAGAGAACAATCCAAGATTCAGCAGCTAGATGCACTTTCTAGCCCTTAGAAACTTGTAATGCATATCTCAAAAGGTAAATACAAAGCTCCTTCTCAAAATAAAAATAGTTATACTCAAGATACTTATCCTTCCTCCAAATCTTAGCAGAAACGAAATATTTCTCCATCCACCTCCAAGTCCAAGAATTCTTCCAAGACATGAGAAAAGAGGTCAAATGAAACCCGTAGCTTTGTGGAGGACAAGGGCATCCAGAATCCAAGTGCTTCAAGAAACTTGAAGAATTGAATGAGGTAATGAAGCAACATCATATTTTGGTGTCCAAACCCTTTTCATTTGGTAAACGGCTTTCTTTATTTGCTCGAACTTCACATGCATTCTCAGAAAACTGGATATTTGACTCAAGAGAATCTCATCATATGAATCATTCCAATGAGTTGTTTCCATATACATCCAATTGTATCATTTCACAAATTGTAGTGGAATATTCTTCACGAATTGATGTTCAAGGATTAGGAACTATGCAGTTAGATGATGGTTGCATCAACAATGTCTTGCTTGTACCTCACATCTCTGCAAATTTACTCTCCATTTATCAGATATGCCATACTGGTGATGAGAAAATAGTTGAGTTTTCTCCCAATGATGTAGTCATTTGAGAACTACATGATCCAGAAACTATTGTTTCAGTGGACAAGTTTATCATGGCTCTCACTTATATCGATTTGATTGTTTCGATTCTTCTTCTGGTAAATATTTTATTGCTCACGCCGACTCATTAAGTAGGATTTGGCATGAAATATTTGGATGCCTTAATTATAGGTATACCCAGCAAATGAATTCACGAAATATGGTTTTTAGGATTCCTAAGGTGTCATGTACAGATGCAGTTTGCACAGGACACGTTCTTGGAAAACAACATCAAGACCCTTTTTCCAAAAGGGAAACATTATGTGCTACTATACATCTCTAGTTGGTACATAGTGATCTCATGATCTTTCCAACTCATTCTTTTTCTGGAGCTAAGTATGCACTAAATTTCATTGATGATTTCTCACGTAGATCTTGGGTGTACTTTCTAAGTACAGGAGTGAAGTCTTGGCCAATTTCAAGACTTTCAAGGTTTTTGTTGAGAAGCAATCCTCTCTTTCTCTTAAGAATACGTGCATAGATACTGGGGGCAAGTATGTCAATCAAGCATTCAAATACTTTTGTAGTGAACATGGTATTTTGCATCAGCTCTTTGTTTCCTACACCCCTCAAGAAAATGGTGTTGTTGGAAGAAAGAACGAGACCTTGAAAGAAATGGTGAATTGCATGATTCAATCCAAGAACATGGCATCCTCCTTTTCGTCCAAATAAGTGAACCATGCCAATTACATTAAAAATTGAATGCCTCACAAACAAATTTTGCATATGAGTCCATAGGAAGCTTGGATTCATGTCAAGTCAAATGACTCTGAATTCAAAGTATTTGGTTGTGAAACATGGGCATTCATTCTAAATGAAAAGTGCAAAGCTATGGAGAAGAAGATTCAACCAGTTATTTTTGTTGGCTACTGTCAATACATGAAAGTATATTGGTTATTTGATCATGTTACTAAGGATGTATTGTTTCATAGAGCTGTTCATTTTGATGAAAACAATAAACACTCATATGAACCTTCTCTCTCCATAGATTTCCCTATTGGTGCTGATCATGTTGACAATTTGGTTTTTGAATACCAAGAGGATGATGAGAATCCCCCTCCCGAAGATGGAAATCAACTAGAAAAACATCTGCCTCTTGTAGTTGAACATCCTGCACAAGAATACCTTGATCAAGAAAAGGAAAGGAGAAGCCTTTGTAAAAGGAATCCTCCTGAAATATTTAGCTATGATGCATCTGATTTCAGTTATTTATCTCTTGCTCTCAACAATATTCAACCAAATACAATTGGTATATCCATTTTTAGTCACGCCATCTCCAAGGATCCTCAACAATTTCTTGATGTTGTTGGGATACTTGAATGGGAAGATTCCATGACCGAGGAGTATTCTTCTTTGATGAATAATCACACATGGGATCTCATTCCTCTTCCTAATGGATGAAAACTAGTTCGTTTCAAATGGGTCTATAGGACCAAGTATGCTACAGATGGTTATGTTGACAAGTATAAGGCACAAATAGTGGCCAGGGGATTTTCACATGTTGAAGGTATTGATTATTCTGATACTTTTTCCATTGTTGCAAAGATGAACCCCATATGTCTTGTGTTGTCTTTTGCAGCCTCACAAACTTGGTTAGTTTACTAGATGGATGTGAATAGTGCATTTTTGCATGGAGATTTGCAGGAAGAAATTTACATGGAGAAGCCTCTTGGTTTTGTGCAGGGCTCTTCTCTTGTTTGCAATCTTTGTCGTTCATTATATGGTCTAAAAAAATCTCCTTGATCTTGGTATGAGAAGATGGACAGTCTTTTTATCACTTCAAGGTTCCAGTGTTGTCATTCCAATTCTACTGTTTAGACTAGAAGACATGGCACCAATCTCCGAATTCTAGTTTTGTATGTGGATGACTTAATATCACAGGGAGTTCTTAATGTACAAAAGCATTGATGGAGTAGTTTGATATGACATATCTTAGTGTTTTGCACTACTTTCTTGGTCTGTAGGTTCTTAAATCTCCAGAAGGGATCTTCATTTTTTAGTAGAAGTATGCACTTGACTTACTTTAGTGCTTTGGCATGTCTGATTGTAAGTCAGCACCCACTCTGTTTCAGTCAAGTGTTACACTAACCACTAGTTTCTCGTCACCTCATGTTGATCTAACCTTGTATCGACAATTGGTTGGGAGTTTGTTGTACTTAACACATACCTAACCATACATATCCTTTGCAATTGGACTTGTCTCCCACTTCTCCCAATATCCGCACGAGAGTCACTAGAAATAATCAAAGTGAATTCTCAAGTATATTCAAGGCACTTCCAAGTTCGACATTTATTACATCACTGGTTTTTCTTAGCTCAAAGGTTTCACTGAATCTAATTGGGTTGGTTCAGTTGATGATCGAAAGTTCGCATCAAGCTTTGTTTACCACCTTGGTTATGCTCCTATTTCCTGGTCATGCAAGAAACAATCAACAATTGCATTGTGTTCTGTCAAGGCTGATTACCATGTTGCAATCCTTATTAGTCAAGAAGTCCTTTGGCTTCGATATTTATTGATGGATTTTGGAATTCAATAGGAGAATCCTACTACTCTTTGGAGAAACAACCAGAGTTCCATCCACATCTCCAGAAATATAGTCAAGCATTAGAGGACCAAGCACATTAGGATCCACATGCACTTCATTCTTCATCTCATCGAAGATGGTGTTCTCACAATGGAGTACTTTCCTACTGAAATTCAAGTGGCAGACATCTTTACTAAACCTATTGCATCTCCTTGCTTTATTTTGCTCCATTCGATGCTTGGGGTGAAGGAGTTTATCCTTGGGGGGTCATATTGAGTCCTCCTACCCCCACTGTTTTTTGGTTTCCTTTTTCTCTTCCCCACGAGTTTTTCTTCTTTTCTCTGGTTGTGAGAGGTTGTACATGGGTACCTTAGTAGGCCTAATTTGTGGGACCCATTTTTGTTTGTTTTTTATTTCCTCCCTATGTTTCTATTATGGGGCGTGTTAGTGTTTGTATTTTTTGAGGAGTGTGTTTCCAAGGAAGGCATATTGTAATCTAGTCTTTGTAAGTTGTAAGCTCACATAGGTAGTCATTATCTAGGTTTTCTCTCTTGCTATAAAAGAAAACCCTCCTCTACATTTTTTATTTAGCATATCAATAGATCATTTCTATTCTTTCTCATTGTGGAAAGTGTGTTGGCCTTGCAGTCTGATCCTGGTTGTTATTTTAAACATATTCATGCACAATATATTATTTTATTAACATTCATATTGAAAAATGGATCAGACAATCTATCAACATTTGTGAATGAAAAATTTGTATGGATAAGAGTTTTGGAAACATGCCTATTTCTATGTAATTTTTGAGATTTTTTTAATTTTAAATTTACAACCTAGAAAACTTTCCCCTTGTTCTTTGTTTCGCCATTTTATCTTCTTTTACATTATATGTCCACCGTAGTAAAATTCAGCAATGTGCTTCTTATTTATGTGTAATTATTGAGAGATTTTCTTTTGAATATACAACCTGGAAAACGTTTCCCCTTATTCTTTGTTATGTGATTTATAAATTTTCATTTTAGACAATAATATTCAAATTTTGAAGTTGTATATGACGAAGAGCTTTGGTTCAGGTTTGATTTTAAAGTTTTTTATCACGAAAAAGATTAGTTTTGGGTTTTTCGTCGAGATAGTATGAAATCCACTCTCATAGACGAGTGAAAATATAAGTGGCATGGATCCATTACTAAATTTGTTAATTACCTAAGACAATAACATGGAATGGAAATTAGAATTTCTAGGTATCAAGCCAATTTTATGATATTTTAAAGCTATTTTTATTTAACAAAGTGCAATCAATGTTGGCCCTAGGATAGTTTATTGTAAAAAAATTGTTAAGTACGACCAAGGTGTGAACCGAGTCACGACGAAGTGGAGTTGAAAAGGGTCAACTCCGACATTATGAGAAATTGTTGGGTAAATAATTAATGCATGTGGTGGGTTAGTTTGGAGGAATGTCCACTAACATGTAGTGGGAGTGGATGTAAAACGATCATTAGTTACCTATAGAAATGTAATGGGTTGAGTAGATTAGAGGTGAATGGGGATTATTATGGTAGAAAGAGTCGAAGTTTGATGAAATGCATGCCATTTTTTGTATGTTGTATGAGTAAGAGTCATGGAAAAGAGGTTTTGTTGATCTGTAGGTTGTGTGTGCAGATATGATGTACTCAAGAGTTGATGAATAATTCCACAGGCTATGTGCGCAGACATAAAGCGTTCTAGACATGACTTAAGAAAGATGAATAGCGCTTTTGTTTTTTTCTCCTGTATGGGTTTCCACGTTAAAATTCCTGTGTCAAATGGTGTATGTTGATATATGTGTGTGTTGTTTTGTTTTATGATTTGTTGCAACTAGTAATGTTATGCATTATGGATTCAAGATAACTTTTTAAATAATAAATGGAATCAAAATGTAAGTTGTTGTAGAATGTTAGTTCTGGAACTATATGTTAGTAGGGTTTTCTGTGATAATGTTTTTTTACTGTTGGTCGATCATTAGCATGGAAAGACCCCACTATTTCATTACAAAATCTTGGTTCTTGCAGCTCCCATAAGCTATCTCATGTGAGATGATGCTTGCATTGTAGGTGTTGCTGACAGGGCTTTGCTCTGTCAAGCTGGTATCCTGGGTTTTGTTGGATGGGTCGTGAAGAAGAACCTAGGTTGAATTGAGTCGAGCCAACAAATTGTTTCATTGTCGGGAGGGATTTTTGCGAGGGCGATATGTTTTGGCACCCGATGAATCCTGAGATTCGAGATTGGGTCGACTAGAAAGCTTGAGAATTTGCATAAGAAGAATACAAGGATTTGCGACTAACTCCAAGTGAATGGTTGGGAAGGTATGTTTACTTTGAGATTCATGAGATCTTATTCAATGAATTTCACATTGTATTATATGAATGGTTAGTAATGTTGTCCTGCCAAAAGCATATTTTTCAAGGAGGACAACCTACGTAATGGACTCCTGAACTAATTCGATGATTGGAAAGTATCAGTAATCATATTTCCAGGGCTATAGAGGCATATTTTTGAAGTCTTTAGAGCATTGGATCAAGATATTGGTGTGAGGAAAGGAAATTTTAAGGATGGAATCTGATGAGTGAACCATTGTGCATAGAGGACATGGGTAGTGATGGAAGGAAGGCCTAGAAAATATGGGTAGAGTAAGTTGAAATGTTCCCAGATGGAAGCAAGACTGACGAAGAGGGTGGTCTCCTAAGGAGTGGAAGAATATTTTGGTTAGGTAAGAGGAGAAGAAATGCGACAAAGAAAGAGCATTGCAGTGCGACCACAAGGGGTGACTATGAGTTGATGACACATCTCGATGAGGAGTCTTGCGATGAAGGAGAGGAATATTTCCTTATTTCTGAAGATGAGAGAGAATATCCAAATTTGAACCAGGCTCGAGGCCATGGCATACCCACTAGTCCGTGTACATATCCAGTATTTGAGGTAAGACCCAAATGTATTTCTAAGTGTTTTTTGTCAAATCAAAGTAATATTAATAGTGAGGATAGTAGTCAACAAGTTCGTACTAGTCTGACTCGATTTTTATCTAATTCGGATTCGTCAATAGCCCAAAGGAATAGGATGGTCATGGATGACATGAAATTACTTATATTTAATGGGAATGGGTTGGAAGACCCAGAACAACATTGGTTTTTGTGTGAAGTTACCTGGACCATGTAACAAGTCTAGGATGAGGCCATAAAAATATCTCATATGGTTACGATCATTAGGGGTCATTCCCTTGATTGGTTTATGAAGTTCTATGTGGTTCCTGTTTGGAATCCTCCGAAAATGCTAGCTGAGATTTGGACTGCATTAGTAGATGAATTTAGGAAACCTAAATCTGAGTCATAGTGCACAACAAAGTTAAAGGAAATCAAGAAAATTCCAGGTGAGTCTATTTGGTATTTCGATCAAATATTTGAAACTCTGATGGATAAGGTTAGTTTCCATATGTCTGATGTGCAGCACAAGGAATGGTTCATTTCTTCTTTGTTTACTCATATTCAAGTTCCCCTGATGTAACAGAATATATTTTCTCATGTAGAGGATCTTGATCTTTTTATGAAGTTGGAAGCTTCACCAATTGGAAAAACTAGCGCATGAATGATGCAGATTCAGTCACAATTAGCTAATATGTCGCTGCAAATACAAGATATTAAAAAGGGAAAAGAGGTTTGTGAGGAAGTCTCATGCACAAAATGAAAAACCGAAGGAGGATTCATGTGCCACTTTACTGGATTACATTTATTTAGGTGGACCGAATCCATTGAATTCACAATGTATGTCGTGGTGTCGAGTCTGTCAGACCAGAGGTTATAGAGCAGAGGAATGATTTTATTTACAGAATACAGTAACTACACCTGCCATCCTTTACTGTAAATTTGGTTGATATGTAGGACATGATGAAAACAACTACATAGCCTTTCAGTTTATATAGAAGAAAACAATGGATACTTATTTAATGAAAAATGATGAAAAAATGCAAGCTGAGCGAGCGCAAGTGCAGTTTCCTCGGCCCAAGGGAGGTGGTAACTTCAAAGGACACAATAAAGGAAGAGGATTTGGTAGTGGATGAGGACAAGTTGTATGTTATAATTGTGGACAAGAAGAACATTATGCCAAATACTGTACCAATCTGACGACAATGTAATCATATTGTAAAGCAATGGATCATATAATTAAGGATTTCCCACAACTTATTATCAAGTGGCAACATAAAAATGTTGGGAATCAGAATCCACCACCAAATATGAACCAAAATGTTCACAATATTTATTCTAAACCAAGGGAACCTACTATTGTTGTTTTAACCAGGGGAGGTTCCACGACTGGAGATGATCGAGGAGAACCTTGTCCAGGTTCAAGATTATGGCATGTGGTACAAAGAAAGATCGCATTTAATGTTCAGAAGGAGAAAGGAATATTGTTTGATGCAAGGAATGAATTTATGGATGGAAATTGTTCATCACCATCTGTCGATGCTTCAATGTTCGATGAAGGACCGGTCATTGATATGCCACCCGGCTTCGACCAATCAATTCCAAGGGTATCGACAAAAGAGGTGAGTATTTTAAGAAATTTTCTGAAGAGTTGTTTGACCCTTGCTAAGAATAAAGATGCACTCACATAATTGTCAGCATTGATAGATGAACCTCAGACGAGTCTGTGGGAAGAGAAAAGTGTTAACCATATTCACAGAAGGATGAATAATGGTTGAGAGTTGCAACTAAGTGCTCATATAGGTGATTATGATATGGATTTCATTATTTTGTATTTGGTGTTAGAAGTTAATATTTTGACAAAATAGACATGGGAGAGTATGGAGAAATTGATGTTGGCATGGTCTCATGTCCAGTTAAGATTAGCAAACTAATTGAAGATTTTTCCTATTGGTCGACTACCACAAGTTCCTATCGAGGTGGAAGGCCTCCGGACTCATGCTGTTTTTTATGTAATTGAGATTGTCAATGATACCAATCCTTATCCAGCACTTTTGGGTATCGATTGGGATATGGAGAACCAACATGTTATAAATTTTAAGAAGCGATTGTTATCATTTAATGATTCAGAAACGTGAATAGGCGCACGTATCGATCCGTTTGAAGTACAATGTATTGTTGATCCAGTAAAAGGAGAGTATTAAGAAGAATATATGGATGACTTATACAACATTTCCTCTACAAAAGATGATTAAAACAATCCTACGGCTGACAGTAAATTGAGTTGGCAAAGTATTAGCTCTTGTTCTTCATATTCAAGGGAGGCATTGGAGAGCTGGAAGAATCGAATACATGAAGTGTCAATGCGAAAATGTGCAAGGATTAGAAAGTCTCTATGATGGGTAGGTACTGAGGTATGTGATCTACCTACTTAGAAGGATTACCTAACACATTCTTAATAGAATTTGAAGACAAGGTAATTGAACCTCAACAATTACTAGATTTAGATGTGGCTCTAAAAGGAACACCTGCAAGATGGTGGGTTGTGCATAAACAATCTATTTCATAATGGACTCAGCGTTGCGGGTTTCTATAAGCAAGATTTGGTGAAAATGTTTCCTATATGGGTAAAAAATCTATAGGACTAATGGATCTTATCGATCACCTTGAAGCTTGTCATGTGACATGGAAGATGCTGCCTCGACAGGAATGGGTGCACTTATCCATACATACTCTAGATCCAAATCCTTGAAACTAGTATACGTCGGTTGAGTTGCGACCAAAAACGTTTGATTTGTATGAACTAGCTAATGACTTATGTCATACTTTTAGTTTCACTGATGATAGTCCTATGATTGACGCTACCTTACAAGTGATTAAGGATAATATTTTTGAAGATGTCCATGTTCTAGTATCAACCAGTCCACAAATAAATGTGACAGATCGAGATTGGATGGAGTGCTACAACATAATTGGAGTACATGAAGATGATGATCCTTGCAACATTTATATCCTTGAGTCTAAAGGTAGTCGAGCAGTCAAGGGACTGGGACAGTAAATTTTCTAATGGTGGGGATTACTAGGATGAATAAATAGTGGGAAAATTATCGATTTACTACATGAGTTCTAGGATTTATTCCCGACCAAATTTTCAGAAATGAAAGAGATTGTTGGGGACCTAGGTGAAATAAAAATCTCGTTAAATCTAGATCCAATACATGTTAAGAAACGCCCATACAGATTGAACACCAGATATAAAGAAAATGTTTGAGCAGAGTTAGACAGAATGTTAGATGCAGGGATTATTAAACATGTCGAAGAGTCAGAATGGATTAGTCGAATGGTAGTGCAAGAAAAGAAGACTGGTAAAGTTCACATATGTGTCGACTTAAGGAAGTTTAAAGACGCATGTTTGCATGATCCATTCCTAATATCATTCACATATGAGGTTTTGGAGAATGTAGGAGGGAAATAAGTGTAGTCATTTACTGATGGATTTTCGGAATATCATCAAATCATTATTTCCAACGAAGATCGACACAAAAACACATTTGTGAGAGAGTGGGGCTGATTTCAATATATAGTAGTGCCATTTGGACTAAAAAATGCACCTGCAAGTTTTTCTAGAATAATGATCGTTTCTTTCAAAGACTTTATTCACAAATTTTTGGAAGTTTATTTTGATGATTGGACAGTGTATGGATGCATTAAAGATCATATTGAAATATTGAGAATGAATCTTGAGATATTTAGGCAATTCCAAATTTCTTTAAACTTTAAGAAATGTATCTTTTGTGCTTCGTTTGGTATTGGGTCATGTGGTCTGTAGAGAAGGATTGCTGATGGACCCTGCAAGGATCACTATTATTGTCGACCTACATCCACCTTCATCAGTTAAGTAACTGAGAACTACACTTAGTCATATATTGTATTACATGATGTTTATGAAATGAGATGCAGAGATCACTACCCCAATGGAAAATTTATTAAAGAAAGATGTCAAATTCCAATGGAATGAAGAATGATAGAAGAGCCTGGATATCCTTAAAGAAAAGATCGTTTCATCACCCATTTTGGTATTTCCTTAATTTCATGTCCATGTTGATGCTTCGTCAATTGCGTTAGGAGTAGTCTTGGAACAACTGGGTGAGGGTTCTATTGACCATCCCATTGCATTTTCTAGTAGGAATTTGTTGACTGCAGAAAATAATTATACGATGACAGAATGGGTCAGACTTGCGATGGTATATGCATTGCAGAAATTTCGAGACTACTTGAATCGGGTGGAATTTTTAAAATATTTACAAACCATTTTGCTTTGAAGTACTTAGTTAACAAGCCAGTGTTGGGGGGAGAGATTTTTCAATGGATTCTTCTCTTCCAAGAGTTTGAATTTGAGATTATTGTGAATCCTGGAATATTGAATGTAGGACCTAATCACCTATCGAGGTTGGAAACTGGGGAGGACCCAACCAGTTTAGATGTGCCCTCCTCGACATACAATTGTTTCAAGTAAATATGGTTGATGATTACTATGCAGATTTTGTATGTTTCTTGGATGCCAAAAATGCACTAGAAGTTTTTACTACAGCATAGTAGAAGCAGTTGGTTGTGAAACCTAAAGATTTTCAGCTAATAGCAGGGAAGCTGTATAAATTGGGACTAGATGAGATCCTTCATCACTGTGTTTTGGAAGATGAGCAACCACTGATATTAGTTGAGGCTCATGCTAGTGTCACAGGTGGTCACTATGTAGGTAAAGTGACAACACGTAAGATTTTGTAGGCAGGTCTATGGTGGTCTACCATTCATTCAGATGCTATGGAATATTGTTGTTCTTGTGATGTTTGTTAATGCATGGGAAAACCATCGCGATAAGATGAGAGGCCTTTGGTACCACATGTAGCTTTGTAGGTATTCAATAAATGGGTTGTTGATCTTGTTGGTCCTAATAAGTACCCACCATGTAAGTAGAAGGTACATGATATATACTTACTATGACAGATTACTTAACTAGATGGGTTGAAGCCCCACCTGTCAGGGACTATATTGTTGTGACTAATGCTAGATTTTTTTTTGAAAATGTGGTCACAAGATTTGGATGCAAAAAATGTTTGGTAAGTGATTAAGGTACGCATTTTTTCAATAAATTAATTGAGGAATTAACTACATAATTTCAAATTCATCACAAAAAGACAACACCTTATCATCCACAAGCGAATGGAACTGTTGAATCCTTCAATAAAATTCTAGAGAATGCATTGAAAAAGATCTTCAATGCAAATTGTGATGACTGGGATTAGAGGATATCTGCAGTATTATGGTCGTATCGCATGGTTTGCAAGAAGCTCACAAGGAACAGTCCCTTTCGACTAGTTTATGGACAAGAGGTTGTTATGAAAATGGTCCAGTATATTGCATCTAGTTTGAAGATCACTACAGTTACTAAAATGATAGATGTAGGCGCAATTGAAGAAAGCGTAGCTTAGTTTGATTGCATTTGGAAGAATATTGTTTCATTGCAGGATATCACCAACATATTGAGAAGGCGCAGCAAAAGTTGAGCATGACCAACATATTAAGTTCAAGCAATTTCAGCCAAGTAATTTTGTTCTTCTTTATGACAGTAAATTTGTAAGACACACTAGTAAAATTGGTGCTCATTGGTTGGGACCTTATGTTGTTACTTTTGTCACGGATGGAGGTGTAGTTAAATTGTAATTGGAATGCTCCATTTACATACCACCATAGAAAAAGAATTCTCCAAAGGTTGTGATCCAAAAAAATTCAAATTATATGTTAGTTAATCCATCCATTCTGCTTGGTGCTCATATCGTGGCAGGAATCATGTCAAATTTGAAGAAATTGACATTCATATACCATGACTTGAGGAAGTTCTTGGAATTTTAGTTGTCCAAGTACATGACTTCAGTGCAATGGGTCAAAGTTGGGCCTATGGAATTGGTACCTATGGATTGGACTCATGGATCAGAAAATAATGGAATTCTATAGTTACTGCATATATCCCACTTCGGTCACATTTCCAAAGTCAATACATGTGTAAGTAATTTGTTGGTATGTTTCCATCGTGGTTGTTTATGGTTGAATGGATAAATTTATATTGATTTAGTTTGATTTCCAGTATCACTGGGTTGTCGAAAGAAGGAGTGGATATGATTCCTTTATTGTAATGTAAAGAACCAAAATCGAGCCTTGTCACTCGCGTGAGGGGGAAATACAACTTGAACAGCGACATGAGGGGGTTTGCTATTGCATCCATTAATGATCAGGGTGTTCAGTTCATTGCAAAAGTTTTTTTTTGTAAATTTCTAAGGAATATGTGACCGAACCAATGTATTTTTGGTACTACTATTGCAGCTAAGCAATGCGCTATAGGAGTTTAAATGAATTGGTCCAATTTCTTACTGAATGGGATATTAGAGGATACCATCAACATGTAGGAACTAGGTAATCCATTTACATATTCATGTTTGTTTATTATGTGTTCTTTTGTCAGGTGGGAAGATCCACCAAATTATCAAGGAATGGAAGTAAATGTCCCATGTCGCAGGGCACAATGTCAAAACTTGTGGTATGATGAGACAGGTCATAAGTGACAAAGAGAAAATAATATATAATTTTATCTACATGTTGATGCCTTGAGATATTACATTGAGATCCAATCGAGGATCGTTGTTGAACAATTAATCAGTATCAGAATATCATCATATTTACTGTAGGGGCACACTACCTACACCTTCAACCATGAAGAGATCCAGAGCATTAGTGGTTGGGCACTGCTTTTTGGTTGTCCAGAGAAGAGCTTAATATGATCGTACATGATTGGCCTGATGAGTGGAAGCATCCTGTCGTAGATGACTTACTGTCAACAAAAATAGAGCTGTGATAGGAAGGGACATTGCGTACCCAAGTTGGGGGCCCACAATTTCAAGAACACTCGTCGAGCTCACACCATAATAGTGATGATGTGTTAAGTGGGAATCCAACAGATCCAGGTCTCGGGGAGAAGAGAAAAGCTACAAAGGAAGGTAAGAAGATCGATAAGAAGAAAAAGGCCACCAGGGATCTCTCTAGTGGACTCACGGATAACAAATGGCACCTTTTGAATGATAAAATGGTCAATAATGTTGATAAGAATCAATATAATATTCATCAAAGAAATACTAAATTATGTGGAGTTGTTACATATTTGCTTCAAACTTTGTGTTATAATATGCAGGGCCTTAGAGTTTCATATGTTCAGGTTTTTTCGTAGACAAAAGAAATTGGTCCTTTCTGAGAATTGACCGGTAGAAGTACCACTACCTTAGTAGTATCGCGAGGTTTAGGTAATCCCCATAGCAATTGACTTAGGTACAACAAAGATTAAAAATATGATTACGAATATTGCATATGTCGGGTTTGACTTGTCTATAGTCCCCATGTATATATTGCATAAATTATTGCAGGTTGTAATCGAAGAACTTAAATAAAAAGAGTACACATTGTATGAACAATTGAAGCAATCAAAAAATATTGTAGTGACATTACAGGGTCAGTTGAGTGAGACAAACATGAAAGCACAAAGATGGAACCAAGAAGGAATCAACTTGAACAATTAATCATTGTTTCTTGCCAGGGTATTCCAGAGGTCGAGGTCACACCCGACATGTTTTCGTAATCCTAATTTATTATACTAGGGGAAGTTGCGAGTGACTTTCTCCAAAAGATTGAAGAGTTAGAGGCCAAGCTACTTCCTAGTATGCTTGTCGAGGTATTAGAAGAGAGGTGGTAAACAATAGAAGGAGATATTCGACAAATTTATGAGGCTGAGGTAATTTGTGCCAAGGTGTATGAACAAGTTTCTTATGCTTGGGAATCCCTAATGGATGACATTGAATTGCAGGAGATAACTGACAGAATCTGCGTCACAGATTCTAATTTTTCCTGCATCAGGAACTCACTCAAGACATTACCTCCGGTTGAAAATATGGGTAAGGTTGTTTAATTTAAATTTGTAAAGCAACAGGTTGTGAAGCTCCGCACACAACAATAATGGGTAACTATTCGTGTTGTTGATATTTAAATTGAAGAAGAACAACTTACGATGACTATTCACCTTGTGCATATTCAGGTGCGATAAGATGTAGTGACCACTAGGGTGGAAAAATAAGGGTATATTAGTGTTGAATATGTCGATCAAACTGTTAAAGTAAAAGAATACGTTCAACGACAAATGGGAGAATTCATGAATATTTTTAATGAATTTTAGGCCAAGATGAACTCAATAGAAATATCGATCTAAAGTGGCTTAGGACGAGCCACATGTGAGTGTTGCGGGCATGTTGGCCCTAAGATAGTTTATTGTAAAATATTTGTGAAGTCTGACTAAGGTGTGAACTGGGTCCCGATGAAGTGGAGTTGAAAAGTGTCAACTCTGGAATTTTGGGAAATTATTGCATAAATCATTAATGCATGTGGTGGGTTATTTAGGAGTAATTTCCACTAACAAGTAGTGGGAGCGGATGTAAAACGACCATTAGTTTCCTATAAAAATGTAATGGGTTGAGTAGAATAGAGGTGAATGGGGATTCTTATGGTAGAATGAGTTGAAATTTGATGTCATGCATGCCTTTTTGTGTATGTTGTATGAGTAAGAGTCATGGAAAAGAGGTTTTTTCGATCTCCCAGTTGTGTACGTAGATTCGATGTACTGAAGAGTTGATGAATAAGTATGTAGGATGTCTTCATAAACAAAAAATGTTCTAGACACAAATCAGGCCAGATGAAGAGCATTTTTGTGGTTTTCTCCCATATGGGTTTCCACATTAAAATTCCTGTTTCAAATGGTGTATGTTGATATATGCGTGTGTTGCTTTGTTTTATGATGTTTTGCAACTAGTAATGTTATGCGTTATGCATTCAGGATAATTTGTTAAATAATAAATGGAATCAAACTCTAAGCTATTGTAGAATGTTATTTCCAGAACTATATGCCAGTAGCTTTTTTTATGATTTTTTTTTCACTGTTGGAAAATCATTGGAATGTAAAGACCCCCCTATGTCATTGCATAAGCCCATTTATTGCAGCTCCCATAAGGTATATCCAGTGAGACAATGCTTGCATTGCAGGTGTTGTCGACGGGGTTTTACTCTATCGATCTAGTACCCTAGGTTTTGTTGGACGGGTTGTGAAGGAGAACCTAGGTTGAAATGAGTAAGTCCAACAATCAATATATGCTCTACGATATTAATAAGTACAATGATATCATATTCGAAGGAATTTATAAGTGAAAAGGTAAAATATTTAATTAAAAAATCATAAATATCTCATATTGCAAGGTATTAATAAGTGCAAGCATAAAATATTTAATTAAAATTATGTGTATAATTTTTTGTTATATGAGGAAAATAATCCTTTTAAGTATTATAACCCTCTATTTGAATTTGTAACTAAAAAAACACATTTATGTAAAATAGTTATGTACAATTTTAAGAGGTTTAATGTCAAAATTGCCATTAAACATGCTCAACTTTTACATTCATCTAGATTAAAATGTTTGAAATTTAACTTCAGAAGATGCTCAACTAGCTTTTCGTACCATGTGTTACGAGCTTGTTTTATGACATATAATGTCTTGATGAGTTTTCATACATTTTTTCCATACCCATTCACAACAAATCCTTACAATTAAGAAATGAAGACATTCTCTTTCAAGTCTCCATTCAAGAAAGCAGTCTTCATAATAAACATAATGTGTAGATAAACATAATAAAGTGGGGATGGTATCCCATTTTGTTTTGCGGGATAAAGTATATTGATAGTTAATTTCTTAGTTCTATGCAAAACCTTTCACCATAATCCTCGCATTGTGTGTGTTAAGCAAAGCATCTGATATGAAATTGTTCTTGTAGATCAACTTGTATCCAATTGGTTTGGTTCCAAATGGAGAGTCCACCAACTTCTAGAAATTTTATTAATGATATTATCATACTCATTTTGCATAGCTTATTTCCACTCATTGTTGAAATATTGTAACTTTGAAGGATATTTTAAATGTATTTTATTGTTGTGATCTATCGGAGATGTTTTATTCCTCAATCGGGATGTTACTATTGTATTTGGTAATCATAAAGTCATGAGGTAAACCCATCATTGTAAGTCGGGTCAATAGAACCCTTCATAATATAATATTATATGTTTTGTGTCTTCCTAGGTGAAGTCGGCCCAGTATGTTTGATGGGTTCGACCTGTTAGGGAGAAATTGAAGTGGAAGATAGAGTATAAATAGAGGAGGTGTGTTCCTCATTTGAAACACACACACACACACTTGTGTATAGAACATAAGAGAGAGAGAGAGAGAGAGAGAGAGAGAGAGAGAGATATTTGCAAGGAGAAGGAGCACATGTTTGTGGTTTTATCTTTGTACTTTTGATGCATCTATATACGAGAATTTTTGTTGGGTTTTCTTCCCTTAGATGGTTTCCCACAATAAATATATGTCTATCTTGTGATTGTGTTTCTTTCAGTGATCCTACATATGTTATTGTTGTGAAATTGAATTGAATACTAATGATATATAGCTAGCATATTGAATCTTAACCTGGTATCAGAGCTAGTCTGAATAGAACATATTTCACAAGGTGAAGCTCTCTCTCCTCTTGCTCTAGCAAGAAATTAGGGTTTCTATAAAAACTAAAATTTTGGAGATTTTATTGCATAAAAAGTTGTGACTCCCTAGAGTGCATCTATTGAGCGCTAGATCGAATTTTTTGAGTGAGTAGATCTTCGAGAAAGTCAAACCTTAACAAAAAACTAGAAAACTACAGATCAGAATCTCATAAGTCAATTTTAAGAGGTGAATATTTGGAATATCTGGAAACTAAGTGTACCAATAAACTTGCCTCAATCAAGCACATCTCTTAGTAAGGTCATTTTTTCATTTTAAGAAAATTCATTTTTTTGTGACCTCCTAGATAAGATGGTTCCAAGCACTAAGCTTGAGGATAATCTAGAAGGCATAGAGAATTTTCGAGCATGGAAATATAGGATTGGACTCATTCTTAGAGAGAATGATATTGACAAATAAATCAAGAAAGAAGTTGCAGAAACTAAAGAAGAAGAAGCTAAGGAGAAGCACAAGAAGGAAATGATTAGGGAAATGAGGATCATTGTTGATTCTATCAAAGATTACTTGATTCCTCAAGTTTCATCCATATATACCCCAAATGAGATGTATGATTCCCTATTTATGACTTCTCTTAATGGTCTCACTAGAAATTAGGATTCATTAATACAGACTATGTGTTCCAGAAAATAAATCATGAATTTTGACATTGTATGGGAAGATTGCATCCAAGAGGAGGATAGAGTAGCAAATAGAGAATCTCTACTTAAATAATATGATCAATCCATAGCCACACATACCAAAATAGGAAGAATTCAATATAAATTCAAGAAGGAAAGCTACAAGGAGCTCGACCTCCCAAGAGGTTCCAAAGGACAAGAGGAAACAATCATAGGAAATAATACTACAACTTTCAATGTTTCCATTGTCACAAGATAGGACACATTGCCAGAAATTGTCCTGTAGAAATAATAGATAAATTCTATGAGAAATGATGCTAAGAAGAAGCACAAGAAATAGATCTTACTACTAAGAATTCTCACAAGCAAACATAGGAAAAATAGAGAGAAGAAAGGAGATTGAATCACATGAATGAAGAGATGAATATTGGTGTGTATCCTTCCATTGAATAATGATGAATAGTAGTGTACATAAATATTACATCCCTCATAGGAAAATCAAGTTGTATGAAGACAACTCATAAATCTTAAAAAGGCTAACTTACCAAAATATAGAAAACCCCCATAGGTAGCTAAAGCACTTCCCAAATCTATCAAGGACCTCACGAATTGGCAAAAACATGAGTGAGTTTTCAAGGGAGATGGAAAAAAATTATAACCCTATAAAATGGAGAAAAAATAATGGAGGATGGGTTGGAAACAAAAGCTGCCAGTTTCCTAGTTGACTAGATTTTATCTTATCCACAGAAAAGCTGGAAAAACAGAATAAAGCAGAATCTACTGTAAAGTGTTATATACTAATTCTGGATGGTCAAAAGGTGGTAAATATCAACCCATAATTATAAATAAATCATTCCTAGGATATAGATGGAATTTATTGACTTTAAGGTGCAAGTGGATGCCAACTAATTAAGCTAGTGGGTGAATAATTAATCAAATAATGATTAATTATTTTATCCTAAGTTATGAGTGGTTTTAATATATTCCAACAACCCCATATAAGTATGACTTTATGATGGTATGAAAAATATATATATATGCATATAGGGCCCAGCAACAAGGCTATGGTCAACCTTTAACAATTATTATGTCCAGAAAAGTGAGGAAAGAGGCAAAACCACATGGGGAAAATCCTCCCTCAAGAAAGGACAAGGCACAAAATTTTGAAATAATATATCTTCAACATATCCTTATCTTCACTTGAATGAGCTGAGTGAATTGCTTCCGGATGGAATACTTATTGAATAAATCATGAACTCCATGATCATGCGCTGGAGTGTAGAACCTACAAGAAGGAAGAGGAGAGACTCCTTTTATCTCATTATCTGATGAAGTACGAGAATTATCTGAATGTTTATTTATGCTGTCAAAATATGATATGAAAACATAATATGAAATGGAAAATATATCTGTGCATACTCCTTTCCAAAGAGTACAAAAAATAAGGCAATTTATTTCACACCCAATTCCCTGAATAGCTGCAAAATTGTGATGTGAATCACATGTCAATGTTCCAATCTGATGTAGCACCTTTCTAGATCTGATATGAGTCTAATAAAACTCTGACATATCATAAATATTAGCATATGGAACAGCAAGGACAAAGGCTTCAATGGCTCCATGAGGATATAGGGCTAGACTAGGAAAATGATGAGCAACTGGGGAAAACTAATAGGTGTAAAAAACTGAATGATGGATGGGCATAATATCTGAACCATAAGTGTTTAGAACAGATCCAAACATGTTTAATATAAGTCCAAATATGACTAATGAAATGGATAACCAGCCACTGAAATATAGTAGGGACTTCAAACCATGTAAGATAAATATCACTGCATAAGAGACCAATGAGGAATCAACTAGTGAACTAGGGATTTGTATAGTCTTAGGATTATTTAGAGCTATGGTAGATGGTATGGATGGTGGTATTATATGTGTATCAACCTAAAAATATTATTATAAATCAAAATCCAAAGGATCATATATAAGCATATCAGTATACTCATGGGAATACACTGGTAATGGATCCTATTTATGAAAGGAGGAAAGAATGAGATGTTCACAATATTCAAGAAGGATTTGAGTATTGATGCCAATAACAAAGGAGGAGATGCTGAAGCACATGATATCAAGTAAGATAAGTTGTATGACATAAATAAGGCTTGATTTGTCTAAGAAAACATCCTGGAAATCACTGGGTTGCGCACCATCAATGAGAGAGGTATGCACAAAGTGTGAAGGATCTGGCACATAGATATCGGAATCTAAGATATGAGATTTAGAGAAAAATGAATGGTTTATAATATCATCATCAATATAAATATAAGCTCCATATGTTACTTCTTTTTCATCAATAGTATCACAAGAAGAAAAATCACCTTCAAGAGACACAGAAAAAGATGGCTCTTCAATATTTGCTTCTTCATTGAAGGAGGAAGCATTCAAATCAAGGAGAGTAGCAGAAACATGAAATGTATGAGAAAATTCTTCATCATGATCAACTTCATCAGATAATTTAGAGGACAATAATTATTGAGAGAGAGAACAAGAGGAGATGTTGGGTTCGCTCCATGCTTCATCTTCTATTTCCTGCAAACCAAAAGCTTTGTCCAAATTATTCCAAAGCTCAAATGGATACTCAACAGAATATATGAGATGATGTATATTTGAATACATTACCAAACACATAATTCCATAATCTCTATCACAATTATTTATCCAATCAATCTTCTCTTCATAAGACTCAGGTTCGCTCGATGCACCAATGGAGACATCAAAGAGACACTACCTCTTCAAGTATGCGCTCATCTTTGGCTTCCAACCAGCATAGTTGAAAGGAGATAGTATAGGAAATTTTGAATCCATATTTAATTTGTTGATATGCTCTAGGAGACACTCTCTTCAACCTACAAAACAAACTAGGAGAAAATCTTGTAAGCTAGACAAGCTCTTCTTCAGAGAGGGATAGGAGACTGGATGCGCTCCTCAACTCTGTAGAACTTGATCAACCTTGTTGTTTTGATACCAAGTAGAATATGGAAAGGTTGTTCTCCATGTAGATCTGATACCATGTATAAATAATATATCAATTCTATGAGCAATGATGCTAAGAAGAAGCACATGAAATAAATCTTGCTACTAAGAATTCTCACAAGCATACACAGGAAAAATAGAGAGAAGAAAAGAGACTGAATCACATGAATGAAGGGATGAATATTGGTGTGTATCATTACATTGAATAATTATGAATAATAGTGTACATAAATAGTACACCCCTCATAGGAAAATCGAGTTGTATGGAGACAACTCATAAATCTCAAAAAGGATGACTTACCAAAATATAGAAAACCCACATAGGTGGCTAAAGCACTTCCCAAATCTATCAAGGACCTAACGAATTGGAAAAGAATGAGTGAGTTGTCAAGGGAGATGAAAAAACATGACAATCCTATAAAATGGAGAAAAAATAATGGAGGATGGGTTGGAAACAAAAGCTACCAGTTTCCTAGTTGACTAGCTTTTATCTTATCCACAGAAAAGATGGAAAAGCAGAATAAAGCAGAATCTGCTATATACTAATTTTGGATGGTAAAAAGGTGGTCAAGATCAACCTGGAATTAGAAATAAATAATTCCTAGGATATAGATGGTAGGTATTGACTTTAAGGTGAAAGTGGATGACAACTAATTAAGCTAGTGGGTGAATAATTAATCAACTAAAGATTAATTATTTTATCCTAAGTTATGAGTGGGTTTAATATATAACAACCTGTCCATTGAAGAAATAAGAATAAAATAAGAACAACAAAAGACATCATGCACGCCTAGCTGAAGATGAAGAAGAAGAGGAAGAAGGACTTGAAAGAAAACAAGGAAAAGAAGAATATGCATAAGAGTATGTATTATTCTCTCCATTCTTTGGGCCTGTGACACCCGGAGAATATACATGGCTTATTGGCAGCGGTGCTTCAAAGCACATTAGGAAAAAATAAAACTCTTCCAAAACTTG
Source organism: Pseudotsuga menziesii (assembly GCA_001517045.1). Classification (NCBI taxonomy): domain Eukaryota; kingdom Viridiplantae; phylum Streptophyta; class Pinopsida; order Pinales; family Pinaceae; genus Pseudotsuga; species Pseudotsuga menziesii. Next base: position 437,743 of record LPNX010046350.1, on the reverse strand, counting down.
AAGAGAAGAACTATCCTTAGAAAGTATCATTAGGATAAAACTATCAATATCCTATCAAAGGTATTTGTAAAGCAAGCTATAAGCTGTATTCTGGAACACCCATGAATATGAATGAAGTATTACATGTACCAAGTTTGAAGAAAAACTTACTTTATGTCTCACCATTAGATAAGAAGGAATATAGGGTTGCATTTATAGATGGACAAGTACTTATGTGACCCAAAGTAAAATCAATTGAAGATGCAGTTGTCATTGATGAAGAATAAGGATGATTATATAAACTCAAGGGATATTTAGAAACAACCCTTGTTCATGAGACCACTAGCCCAACTGAATTATGGCATAGGTGGATTGCTCACATCAACTACAAAGAACTACTCTATGTGAGCAAAGTAGTAACATGTTTACCATATTTGAAGATTGATCATGAAGGCACTTGCAAAGGATGTGCCATAGGAAATAATATCAAGAATCCATTTCTAAAGAGTGAAACAAATACTAAAGGTACATTGGAATTAATTCATTCAAATGTATGTGGTCCAATGCCATCCACATATTTGAGTGGTTATGAATATTATGTTACATTTATTGATGACTATTCAAGAAAGACATGAATATATTTCTTGAAAACAAAGGATGAAGTATTTGGAAAATTCAAGGAATTCAAATCCTTGATAAAGAACCATTCAGAAAGAAGAATGAATACACTTAGAACATACAATGGTGGAGAATATGCTTCAAAATAGTTGGAATCATTTTGTAAAGAATCTGGAAGAAAGAGGGAACTAACAACTCCCTACAATCCTCAACAAAATGGTATTGCAAAAAGAAATAATAGGACCATTATGGAAGCAGTGAAGACAATGATACATGATGAAGATCTTCCCATGCATTTATGGGCTGAAGTAGCAAGAACAACAGTTTATGTGTAGAATATATTATCCCATAGTGCCCTTAGATTCAATACTCTTGAAGAAATGTTCATAGGAAAAGAATCCTGAAGTGAGCCATCTCAAGATATTTGGGTGCCCGGTATATGTTGACATTCCAAAAGAAAAAAGAACCAAGTTTGACCCTTCCAGAAAGAAGGGAATATTTGTTGGATACTGTAAAGTATCCAAAATCCTTTAGAATATACATTATAGGATTCCATCACATGGATATTAGAAGGGATATAACATTTGATGAAGAAGAATATCTGAAGAGATACATAAAGTGTCAGCATGAAGAAGTATATGAAGAAGATTAACCTCCCAGAAATGTAGAAGTTGCACCCTCCCCTGAAAATGAAACATAAGAAGACCATGATATGCTATAAATAAAGAACATCCTACTATGAATATATCACAAAAAAAAAAGCCTACTTGGGTAAGGGAAATTGTACAAGAAGCAGAGAAGTGTGGAGCTCCAAAAGGCTCCACAAGAGTAAGCAAGAGATCAAATACAGTTTCTGGTTATGTAGCATTGATGTGTAATATTGTATATCAAGAACCTACCAGTTATTAAGAAGTTGAGCAGATGAAAGAATGATTAGAAGCAATGACAGAAGAATACCAATCAATAATGAAGAATGATGTTTGGGATATAATTCCCAAATCAGAAGGAAAGAGTGTGGCATCTTCCAAGTGGATATACAAGATAAAGCATGCAATTGATGGAAGTGTTGAGAAATACAAGGCAGGGTTTGTGGATATAGTATTCTCTCATAAAGAGGGATTTGATTATGAAGAGAGATTTGTGCCAGTAGCAAGGTGCACTTCCATTAGACCCATCATGGAACTTGCATCCATGATGAACTGGAGTTTACACCAGATGGATGTGAATACAACCTTCCTAAATGGTGTTATTAAGAAAGAAGTGTACATAGAACAACAACAAGGATTTGAAGTTGAAGATAGACAGAATCATGTATGTAAGTTGAAGAGGGATATGTATGCACTGAAGAAAGATCCTAGAGCCTTGTATGGAAGTATAGAAAGCTTCTTGATGAGCTTGGGATTTACAAAAAGTAAAGTCGACCCTAAAATTTACTTCAAGGTTATGGATGATGAGCCTATCATATTATTGTTGTATGTGGATGGCTTATTTTTGAAAAGAAATGAGAAACAAATTGTAGAGTGCAAGAAGAAGCTCACTGAAGAATTTGAGATGAAATACCTTGGATTGATGCACTATTTCTAGGTCTGGAAGTACAGCAGAACCTAGAAGGAATCTTTCTCGACTAGGAAAAGTATGTTGTGGAAATATTAAAAAGGTTTGATATGTTGGATTGTAAATCCATGGCCACATCCATGGATACCAACCTGAAATTGTTATATGATGAATCATCATAGTTAGTGGACGTGCCTTCGTACAAATAGATTATTGGGTCATTGATGTATCTTACGAATACCATGGAAGATATATGCTTTGTTGTGAACACCCTGATTCAGTATGTATTTAAACCTAGATGTTTTCACTTGATAGCTGCAAATCATGTGATGAGGTACCTGAAAGGTACGATAGACTTTGTTCTATACTACGTTGGATATCATGACTACATATTGTATGGCTATACATATGCATATTGGTATGAAAGTGCCTCATATAGGAAGAGAACCTCAGGTGGATGTTATTGTCTGGGATCCACCATGATCTCATGGTTTAGTAGGAAGCAATCTAGTGTTGCTATCATCACAGTTGAAGTAGAGTATATAGCATCTTTTTCTGCTAGTTGTGAATCCATATGGCTTCAGAAGTCGATGTTAGGTCTATCTGAATTGGATTTGGATACCATGGTGATTCTATGTGACAACCAGAGTTGTCTAAAGATGACGGAGAACCCAGTGTTCCATGACAAACAAAAGCACATATAAATCCAGTATTTTACATACGGGATATGGTATAGAAGGGAGCTCTAAATCTCTAGTATGTGAGTATCGATGAACAATTCGCTGATGTGTTGACCAAGACTCTGTCTTAAGTAAAGTTTGAATACTTCCATGACAAGCTTAGTTTGGTTCGAAAGGACCTTCCTCGTAAGGAGGAACAATGATGATGATGTTATAGACCTTCCTCATAAGGAGGAATAGTGATGATGATGTTATAGACATTCCTCATAAGGAGGAATGATGATGATGATATTATAGACCTTCCTCATAAGGAGAAACAGTGATGATTATGGACCCTCCTTGAAAGGGGGAGTAGGTTGATGATGTTGTAGTGGGATTGTATCATCCCTAAAAATTAGTCCTAAAGTGATCCATATAATTTTGTCTCCATGAAGTGGTAGGATTGAATCATCCTTGGACTTATGTCCTAAAGTCATAGGGATTGATCCTCTCGTAAGTGGATATGTAGACTTTTGTCTATGTGAAGTTGTAGGATTGCATCATCCTTGGAATTATGCTCTAAAGTGAGGGATTGGCCATTCTGTAAGTGGATCCGTAGAATTATATCTCTGTGAAGTGGTAGGATTGCATCATCCTTGGACTTATGTCCTAAAGTGATAAGGATTGATCACCCCGTAAATGGATCCGTAGAATCCTGTCTCCGTGAAGTGGTAGGATTGCATCATCCTTGGAATTATGTCCTAAAGTGATAGGGATTGATCATCTTGTAATTGGATCCACATACTTTTTGTCTTTGTGTTGTGGATAGGATTGCATCACCCTTGGACCTATGTCCTAAAGTGATAGGGGTTGATCATCATGTAATTGGATCATGTGCATTGCAGGTTATGTTGTTGTTGATTGAAATATAAAATGTTGATTTTGATGATCGAGTGATCGAGTGTTGCAGAAGATGGAGATCAAATATAAAGACTCAGTACTGTAAAAGATGATGTTACAGCAGAAGATGAATATGTTCCAGTATTTGTTCTAGTTGCTGATGATTGTTGAAAAATTCCAATGACGTATAGATGTATTACCTTGATGTTGTTGAATATGCTCTCTCTCCTTGATCCTACAGTTGATGTTGTTGTTTTCGGTAGAATACTCTTCTTGTTAAGGGGGGGTGTTGAAATATTGTAACTTCAAATAATATTCTAAATGTATTTTATTGTTGTAATCTATCAGAGATGTTTTATTCCTCTGTTGGGATGTTACTATTGTATTTGGTCATCATAAAGTCATGAGGTAAAACCTTTGTTGTAAGTCAGGTCAATAGAACCCTTCAGATTATAATATTATATTTTTTTGTGTCATCCTAGGTGAAGTCGGCCCAATAAGTTTGTTGGATCCGACCTGTTAGTGAAAAACTCAAGTGGAAGATAGAGTATAAATAGAGGAGGTGTGTTCCTCATTTTAAACACACACACACTTGTGTATAGTGCATAGGAGAGAGAGAGAAACATATTTGCAAGGAGAAGGATCACCTATTTGGGGTTTTATCTTTGTACTTTTGATACATCTATATAGAGGAAAATTTGTTGGGTTTTCTTCCCTTAGAGGGTTTCCTAGGATAAATATGTCTATCTTGTGATTGTGTTTCTTTCAGTGATCCTGCATATACTATTGTTGTGAAATTGAATTTAATACTAATGATATCTATGTAGCATATGGAATCTTAACACATCACGAGTTGGGAACTTATTCAAAGCAAGTTGGTTCAAGGTTAACAGAATAAATTTAATTCATAATGGTATGAGACATCCATATCTTCTACATCACCTTAATTTGAATTATATACATCTACTCCATCGTCTTACCTGGTGGAACTTCTTATTTCATTCTTTCCTACTTCATCAAGATGGACATATTTAAGTGTCTTTGTGACCGATTTTGGAAATTTTGGTGAAGGTCCAGGTTTCTTAGTTGGTGGTGCTTCATTCTCTTCAACATTCAGTATTCCAATCCTCTCAATCACATTATGTAATTGAACCTCATGTTCTGGTGAAGTGGTAGTAACTTTTTCATAAGGGGGATATGGTGAAACAAAGGGAGATTCCAAATATTTATCCAAGATAGGGATCCCCCCCTTCAAGATGTGGAATCTCATTATCAAATTCATGAAAGGCTTTTACATGGGAAAAAATTTCTAGACAATCAAGGTGCATATCTATAGACTTGTCATGTTTTTTCATCTCAAGAAAAATGACATATTTGGAAAGAATAAAGTTTTTTTTACCTCATATAAAATAGCGTATTCCTTGGTGGTTTTTGAATACCCCAATAAAATGCACATTCAACTTCATGTACTGAGATCGTTTCTTTGTTCCTTTGGAATTAAGGCATAGCAGGTGGAACCAAAGACCCTAAGATTCCTTACCAAAATGATGTGGCCATACCACATTACATATGGATTATTGTTTGTAAGAGCATGAGTGGGACTTCTATCTCTCAAATCATCTACACACAGAACTACATCAACCCAAAACATCAATTTTACTTTCTTGAAAAATAACATGGAGCATAGCATACTAAAGATTCTTATGTTCATTCTCCACACCATTCTATTGAGGATTGTATGGAACTATGGTTTGATGCCTAATACCATGTTTTCTATGATAGGATTCAAATTCATTTGATGTATATTCTCCTCCATTATTAGTATGAAGAGAACTAATCTGCAATTGTGTTTCATTTTCAATCCATACATGAAAGTTATTAAATGCTTCAAAGGTTTGATATTTGTCTTTTAGCATATACAACCAACACATATTGGTGTAGTCATCAATAAAATTCATGAAATACTTGTTACCATTTGCAAAAATAAAATTTATAGGGGCACACAAGTCAAAGTGAATCAACTCTATTTTTGTACATGCTCTGAAATTGGAATCATGAAATGGATGTTTACTATTTTTTCCACAAATACAAGTATCACACTATGTGAACTTATTTAGAATGGTGGGAAAACCAATAACATCATTCCTCTTCAAAAATTAGAGACTACCATACTTTATCTTCCCATATATATCATTCCACGAAATACTTAAAGAAAATGTACCTTCTTAATGATGAGAGAGGCATGAAATTATTTGGATCTATTGCAAATGTTCCTTTCAGATTCAATAGTCTCTCATATTCCTGTCTAGCCATGATTACTTGGCTATCAAGGGATCTCCTTATCTCAACTTTTCCATCAAACATGTGGTTGGAATGGCCTTTCTATCAAATCTACACAAGAGAAAACAAATCCGTCTGCAACTCTAGAAGATATTGAACATTGTGCCACAAGAAATCAAGGAATCCAGGTAGTTTGATCCTAATGGATCCAATTCCTTTTGACATGATGATGGACTTATCTGCAAAATATACTACTTCATCTACATTGTCATGTAGTTATTCAAAAAAATGTTTTCTAAAGGTCATGTGGGAGATTGCACCAGTGTCAAGCAACCATGTATCTCTCCAATAACCAAATGAATTTTTGCTACAAAACTTCATTTATGCAAATATTATAGTTTGCGACAACAGAATAAGCAAATTCAAAGGATTTAATTGATTCAAAATATTTACATTTTTCTTATTTCTTCTTATTTTTCTCGTATATCATCTCCCATGAATTTTGCATGTCTTTGCCTCATGTATATCTCTGCCACAATAAACATAGTGAAGACCAAGTTTCCCACTATCTCCACTTCTATTGGTAGTCCTTTTATGTCTTCTATGAGAATGCATCGTCATAAGGATGTCAATGTCAATATAGGTTTTATAATATGCAATACACTTTTGCAACAAAAAATTACAATATGTTCTCTATGCAAGTTAGAGTCAGAATAATGACACTTCTGAAACGCAATTACAATATCTGTTGTGTAGGTATAATTCTTTGTAAATTGTTACACTATAGTTTACAAGAGTTTACAGGATATACCACAATGAACTTAATCTATGAAATACATTGCAATGCAATAAGCTTTGTATTTAAGTCTACAATATTTGTGAATTAATACAATCGATACAAAATATCTAAATATATTTGCAATAACAATATTTGGAAAATGAACTCAATGGAATCCCTCTAATATAATGTGTAGGTATGTCTAGATTACAATACAGTCAAAGGAGTGAGGAATGATCTAGTTACTTGGGAAATGACCCTTCTTTGAATAAATTTGGAAGCATATTCATCTTTTAGCTAAAAATAATTCAACCATACAAGCATCAACTTCATTATTTGATAGTTGCATCATAAAAAATGACTACTAAGTATCCATGTAGATCCCCGATAGTTACATCATAAAAATTGACTACTAAGGATATATGTAGATACCAAGAAACATATAGGGTTCACGCAGCAACTCCAAAGGCTCCAAGCAACACCTTGTTGGGTCTCGAAATACCCCTTTTTGACCACACCTATTATACCCTTTTTCCTTGTCTTATTTCATTCCTACACACCAGACAGATGTTTTCCCTCCATATTGAGCCTGGAATCTTTACAGGTATGATTAATTATTGTTTTATCTTATTTATGCCTAAGATTTTTATGTTCAGAACTCTATCTCTTGAATTATTCTAACACATCGTGATTTCATAAAGATAGTTCAAGCATTGAGAAGCGTAGGTGTAGCAGCCCGAGTGGTATGAAGATAAGATGAGCTTTATGTGCCAACTGTTACTCTCTAGTCCCAGCTCCACACGTTGAACGCAAACAGAGGTCGTCATTCCATGTATAGTTGCAACAAAATTGGTTGTGACAACGCACAACTGCTTAAGGTATAGCTGCAATAGACAGGGTATCTCTTAATTGGTTATGTCTATTCATTAGTGGCTCGAGCAACATGATTCCCTATATTCTCTACTTTCCTTCAATTCCACTCACAACTGTAACAACCCATTGTAACAAGGAAGCTTGAAGATCGTAGATATTCATGGCTTCCTGATATTAGTGGGTGAAGGTTATGATTGGTCATGTATAAATATGGGAAAACATTATGAACCAAGGGTTGGTTGATATTGATCAGACTATGTAAGTTGTGATAGCGAGTTGTACTTTGTAATTTGTCTTTTTAATATAAGGAGAAATACTCTTCTGATTTCTGCGTCTAAATCTATGTTAGTTTTGGCGTCTCTGTTCGAAGGTTGGGCCTGCCTTCCACAGAGATTGCCGAGTTAATTAGATTTTTTAATTATTTTGTTGTGTGGTGTGGACATTTTAGTAAATGAATTATTTACAGTTAGCTACACAGTAATGGTTTATCATTGTATTTCCTTTGAGAGTAATGTTTTCATTTCCCTTAAGTTGTAATCGCGTGGTGTGATAGTCGACTGTGTAGGTTGGTTTCCATTATGCATGTGTTCCAGTAGCTGTTATAGTCAAGCTTAGCTCCAGTTCCTTTCAACTACTTGTCTTTCTCAGGATTGCTAATTCAATCAGATTATGTTCTAGAGTTGTTTAGTTCATTTGTTGTTTCCAATTCGTAGATTAGTTGAATTAAACTAGTTATGATGGTTTTACATATAGTCTGATAATGTTAGGATTTAAATTTCTACAAAACTAAGTCTAGTTATCTATTTTTAGATTCGTTAATTGTTGGATTGATATTGTAAGTCTAGTTGTAATTGCGTTGTGTGATAGTCAACTGTGTAGGTTGGTTTCCATTATGCATGTGTTCCAGTAGCTGTTACAGTCAAGCTCAACTCCAGTTCCTTTCAATTACTTGTCTTTCTCAGGATTGCTAATTCAATCAGATTATGGTCTAGAGTTGTTTAGTTCAATTGTTGTTTCCAATTCTTAGATTAGTTGAATTAAACTGGTTATGATGGTTTTACATATAGTCTGATAATGTTAGGATTTAAATTTCTGCAAAAGTAAGTCTAGTTATCTATTTTTAGATTCATTAATTGTTGGATTGATATTGTAGAAGGTAATTGCATCTCTGAATTCCTAGGTGGGTAATTTAGATTAGTTTAGCTATGAGAGGAGTTTGACTGAATAGATAGGTAGGGTAGTTAATATTTCATTTATTTGATCAGCTACTTAGTGTTTATGCACAAACAATGTGAATTATCTTTGAAATAAAAGACTTCCCTGGGTTGACAATTTATATTGAGCATTCTGTATGTTAGTTGTAATTAAATTGCATATAGACTGACCAAAATTTTGGCGTCGTTTCCAGGAACGGTAATTAATAGACACAATAGTAGTTGCATCCATTCATATTTCTTCTATATTCAGAAACAGGAAGAAAGTCTAGAGGACTTCATAGAGAGACTTCTGTACAATGTACATAGGGCATGACAAATTGACATGGGGAGAGATGTGCTCAAATAATCCTATTACATGGAATCAGAGAATATTCCCTAGATATGTTGAACTTGTTGGGGAAGGGGGATATCTTGAAATAATCCTTCCAATATATCGCCAACTTATGTCAAAGATACTCAAGGGGATCCTTCAGAACCAACAACCGTGACAAAGGATTGGACCATGATGTCTTCAATCGAACACAGAAGTCATCTAATGGAGGATCCAATTGGGAAGAAATAGGAAACCTTTTGTAGAACTTTAAAATAGTGATTATGAGCTCCATTTCCTCAGATATGGATGTCCTAAGAGCAAAGCAGACGAAAGCAGTAGAAGACTTGACACTTAGTGTATTCTATCCAAGATGCAATAAGAAACATTCTCTGAAGGAGTGTCCACTTGACAAAGGGGAAGTATGAAAGCACTGCAAGCTGAACCATGACACAAAGGAATTCCTCTCACTTCCCCAAGTGAAGGCAGTACTGCAGGCATCTACTCCTGACGTGGAACAAGCCTACTTCATCACACAGAAGAATCCCTGGCAGCCTCAAAATCATGGTATGAATCCAAACCCATCCCCTTTCTGGAGTAACATGAATAATTTGAATAGTATGAATCACATGAATACATAGTTTACTTTGCACTACTCTAGCAATCAATGGCATCCATCTAAAAATTTCATGTAGAATCCTAAATCTTTGTCACCATGGACACCACAATCAAACCATCCAACTTCCTGGTCTCCTGGATGGAGGAACTCCCATCTAGGAAACCTGTTTGCTCATAACCAACCTCCTTATCAACAATTACCTCATCAAAAGTACCCTCCTCAGCAGTACCCTCACCAACAACATCAGCAATCGAAGCTGCAACTTCAAAACAATGTTGCACGAATGAATATACCAATATGACCGTAGCTACTTTCCCAACCTAATCCTAACCCAAACAATAATAAAGCAGTCCACCAGTTTGAGACTTCCAACATGCCTTCTTGTTCCATTACCCTTGTTCCCTACCATGATATACACTTACGATCAAGGAGAGTTGTGGATCCCTTAGTAGGTGTTCCATCTTTAGTGGCTGAAGTGAGAATAAACCAACAATACCCATCCAACATAGCAATCCCCATTATTGAGGATGTTGAAAGTCCTACCGAGACACCGGCTGAAACACAGAGAGAAACATTCATCGAAACACAACCTACATAATTAATTAGAGAACTGCCATACCCTAAGTGACTGACACTATAGAAAACAGTGGAACAACCTCAGTTTATCCTCTTAGGAGAGTTAAAAAAATTATATGTCAAAATCCCACTATTACAGGCCCTTCATGATGTGTTGATCTACACCAAAATAGTCAGGGATCCATGTGTAAGAAAACCAAACAGAAAACACAGGGATCCTCCCACTGTCCATGTATTAGGAAAACTTTTCGTATTGATAATGGGAAAAACTCTCTTGGTCAAATATGACGATCCTGGGAACCCTACTGTCATAGTAGAGATTGGGAACACTTAGATACCGAATGTTTAGTGTATTTAGGCGCAACTATTAACATTATGATCATAGAAAATGTATGAAAACTTGGCCTCACCAACCTTCGTCCAACCCCTACTATTTTAGAACTTGCTGATAGGTCCACCATCAAACCCAAGGGAATCTTAGATGACCTTGTTGTCATAGTAGATTCATGGGAATACCCTATAGACTTCTTGGTTTTACAACCGAAGTCACAGCTGGGGGGACATGCACTGATATCGAGAAGACCTTGGTTAGCCACAACAGATGCTTACATCAGCTGTCGGTCAAGGTCTATGACTATTTCAGATGGGACTGAGACAAATATTCTTACCTTATACCCTCCAGCTCGACCTATATTAGAAGTTGAAACTCCATTGTAGATGGAGCTAGAGGAGGAAGAAGGTGTCCAACCATTGTTAATGATAGGGAAATCCTTAACCTTCAAAGATGAAACAGAGGACGATGCTATCAATAGCTTAATCATTGAGCCCACATCCATCAATAAACATGTTTACCATATCCTGAATAGTACTCTAGATTAAGAAAAACAAGAAAATATTACAAAGGAGATTATAGCCAGTGACACCAACATAATTCCAGTACTCAACAATTCGAAAATCATTCCAGTTGAGATAGAGCTGGGAAAAACACTGAACATCAATCCAAATATCGGTGTTGATGAACTAGAACGCCTGGTCACCCTTTTGAAAAAGCACAAGGGATATTTTTCTTAGGAGTACATAGATATGAAGGGTACCCCTTCTAATCTATGCACCCATCATATTTACATTAAAATCAACTCTTGGCCTGTGTGTCAACCACAATGAAGAATGAACCCTAACCTAAGGGACATTGTGAAAGAAGAAATCCAAGAGCTCTTGGAAGCAATATTTATATATCCCATCTCAGATAGTTAGTGTTTTTCTCCACTCGTGATAGTGCCAAATAAGAATGGAAAATGGAGAGTCTGCATAGACTATAGGGAATTAAACAAAGCAACACAGAAAGATCATTTTCCATTACCCTTTATCGATTAGGTACTTGATACCCTGTATGGGAAGAATTTTTTTTCCTTTGTAGATGGATTCAACGGTTACAACCAAATCCATGCTCTCGAGGACCAAGACAAGACCACTTTCACCTGTCCTTGGGGTACCTTTGTGTAATGCTCCTGCCACTTTTTAGAGAGCTGTGATTGGGATCTTTTCGGATATGGTTAATGACAGTATGTATATTTTCATGGATGACTTTACCCCATATGGCAGTGATTTTGAAGAAGCACTAAAAAAATTAGAAAAGATTTTAGTACGTTGTGAACAAACCCAACTATCTTTAAGCACTGAAAAGTGCCATTTGATGATGAGTGAGGGTGTAGTTCTAGGGCACTTGATCTCTGCTAATGGTATCCAGGTAGAACCATCCAAAATCAGGGTAATTGAAAACATACCCACTCCTGGAACACAAAAAGAGGTATGTAGCTTCTTTGGGCATGTTGGTTATTATAGAAGATTTATAGAAAAAATTTCCTAACTATATTCTCCTTTATTTACTTTGTTGATGAAGGATGTATAGTTCGATTGGAATAATGCATGCCAAAAAACATTTACTGAACTTAAGAAGAGGTTGTCTACAGCTCCTATCTTAAGAGGGGCCAATTAGGCTATGCCTTTCCATGTTTCCTTAGATTCCTCTGACACTTCCATTGGAGTAGTGTTGGGACAATAGGAAGGTCATGCCCCATATGCAATTTACTATATCAGTAACAACTGGGCCCCTGCTGAACTCAATTACACTGTTACAAAAAAGGAATTTTTAGCCATTGTCTATTCCATCAATAAATTTAGACAATACATTACTGGATACCCAACTTTTGTGCACACTGACCATTCAACCATCAATTATTTAATGAACAAACTTTTTACAAATGCTAGGATAACTAGATGGCTGTTACTGTTACAGGAATTCGACATTACAATTATTGACAGACCTGGGAAGGAAAATGTTGTTGCTGATTTTTTATCTCATTTTACTAATAGTGATGACATCTTTCCAGTTGAATATTCTTTCCCCGATGAACATTTGTTTGCAGTATCAGCTCATTCCCTTTGGTACACATATGTTGCTAAATATTTGGCTTCAGGAAAGCTTGTGACACATCTGTCAAAGAGAGAGAAAATAAAAATTATCCAACAAAGTTCTAGGTACTTCTAGATAGATGTTCATCTTTTCTACATAGATCCTGATCTTGAGATCAGGATATGTGTAAGGGAGGATGAATTTTTTAGTATCTTGAAGGATTTCTATGATGAGTCTTGTGGAGGACACGTTGTTGACAAATGAATAGGTCATAAGGTATTACAAATGGGATACTATTAGCCAACAGTTTTCAGGGATGCATAGAAGTATGTTCAGGCTTGTGATAGTTGTCAAAGAATGGGCTAACCTAACATATTAGATGCAATACCCATTCAACCACATTTGGTGGTTGAACCTTTCGATAGATGGGCCCTATACTTTGTTGGGTCTATCAACCCTCCCTCAAAGCAGAAAGTTTACATCTTAGTTTTCACCCATTATATGACAAAATGGGTGGATGTTGTAGCTTTGGTCAAGGCCAATGACCAGGCTATAATATATTTCCTATATGGAGGAATCTTCACTCGCTTTGGAGTGCCCAAGGAAATAGTCATAGATGGAGGACTGCATTTTGTGTCCTGCAAACTGGAAGCTCTATTATAGAAGAACCATATTCAACACAAGATAGCTTCACCATACCATCTACATGCCAAGTGGAAAGTACCAACAAAATAATTGAAGCTATCCTTACAAAAACAATCAAAATCCACTACAGAGATTGAGCTGATAGACTTCCAGAGACACTATGGGCATATCGCACCACTTGGCACAACACTACAGAATTCTCCCCATATGACTTGTTGTATGATTGAATCAGTTACATGAACTTGATGAGAAATGTACATCTACTATGCATCAAATAGATTTAATTCAACAGTAGTGATCTAGGTGGCATGATCGGTTCATAAAGAAGAAAGTATTATGTGAAGGAGACTATGCATTATTGTATGATTCTAGGTTCAAGAGGGACTTTAAAGGTACGCTTCAAACAATATGGTTGGGTCCATACCAAGTAGACAGGGTATTTGATAATGACACAGTCCACTTGGTCACTATTGATGAAGAATGTACACCATTATTTTCTAATGGTCATAGGCTGTGACTATATCACAAGCCAATCTCAAGGGATGCATTTATCTCGCATGTCACAGTTGATCCAGGATATCAGTTAGCGCAAGGGAAATTTTTTCTCTCTACCCCTGTTAATCATTAAAAGGACAATGTGATTTCCACACAATTATTTGTACATAAAGAAGTTGATTCTTTTTTTATTTTTATTCAGTTTTCTTTTGATTTTATTCATTTTTCTCTTTGAAGAATCCATGTAGGAATTTACTTAAGGAGTAGCGGTCACGATCGGGCCTAAAGACTGCGAGAAGCCTAGTATATTTTTCCTGTTTCGAAAGAGCTCCTCGAAGAAAAAAAATGAAAAATGAATATTTTAGTGACAGGTGTGACTTCATCAAATTTGTCCCATATGCAGTTACGACTCTGCCAAATTCCATAGATTTCCCTATTTTCTACAACTGCGGCTCTGCCAAATTCTGTAGATTTCCCTATTTTTCGTAGCTGTGACTCTGCCAAATTCCACATATTTCCCCATTTTATACAGCTACGACTCCATTGAATTTCGTAAATTTCCCCATTTTTTCGTGGCTGCAACTCTGCCAATTTTTATTGATTTCCCTATTTCCACAGCTGTGACTCCACTAAACTTTGCATATTCTCCTATTTTTTGCAGCTGTGAATTCGCCAATCTCCATTGATTTCCTTATTTCTGCAACTGCGACTCCTCTAGATTTATCTGCAAAATAGCCACGACTCCTCTTATTGTGCCAGGAAAAGTGCACAATGAAGAATGATACGCACAAGCAAGGAAGGAAAAGTGTGCACATGACAAGGGAAAATCAAGTCAAGAAGGAAGAAAATGGATCGGCATAGAAAAATAAAACATGTGCATGACAGAGAAAGGAAGGAAAGGAAGCACAATGTATAGAAAGCTGCGATAGGATAGCTACGATGAGGAAAGAGACCTGAATCAGTAGAAGAGGCATGGAGAAGAGTTAATGCTGAGCAGGAGGAAGTCAAGGAAGACAGCTGAAGGATGAACCGATAGAAGATAGAAGGACAATTCTGCAGTGAATTATGACTGGTATAGATGAGCCAAAGGACGTTTATGCGACTAGTTAAGGCTGCGGTTAATGTATGCAGGACTTTGTGGCTAGGTATGGGCTGACAGTTAATGTAACACATATATTTTGTAGCTACCAAAGTCTGTAATAACTAAGTATTACTCAGTTGAACCTGCATGGTCTACAAATAGTATAAATAGGAGGAACCTTCTCTATATAAGGGTTCAGTTGGTAGTCAGCAGATGATATAAGGTTGGATTCATTTAGATTTAGTAGTCAAATTAGAGAAGAGTCTGGTAGAAGTAGAAGGTTGTTGAGCCACAGATATTATAACTATGTGTGCAGACTGCTAGTAAAGTAGAAGATTTGATCCAGGCTGTGTGCAGATAGAAAAAATAAACCAGAGAGCATCAAAGCAAGAAGATTGAGTTAGAAAGACATATCTTAAGAATAGTCTGTAAGTTGTAGGCTGAAAGGTGCTAACTATATTTCTCATGCCAGATGAATATCACCTTGGTGGTTTTTACCAGATGGGTTTCCATGTTATTTCCTATGTTGAGTGATTGAATGATATTGAATGTTTATGTGAATGTTGAATATTTTATTACTATGTATTGATACAAGTACTGTTGAATGTATGTCGCAATATCTTTAATGAATAAATGATTGTTAAGTAATTATTGACATGTTATGTATGAATTCATGGTTAAATCGACTAAGTTAAAATATAAAATGTGCACTCTCTATCAAGCATAAGGAATCAGCTGCGCCAGCTACTAAGTGGTTAAGGATGAGGCCATGTCACGCACAATTCACAGTACATAGTTGCACCTTAGTCGCAGAGTAAAATACTCCATCCTATCGTCTTTGTCAAGCGCCTTTCCCGCACACCAAGGGACTATAATCCCTTGCCAACTATGGAAACATGGTTCTCGCAATTACCCATTAAGATATCCCAGGTGATACTGTGCCTGCCTTGTAGGTGTTTCTGACTGAGCTTTCTCTGTTGGGCCGATGTTATGTAGTGTCATGTTGGTATTGTGTTGTTGATTGAACCGCGGGTCGAGACAAACAGGTATATTAGACCAACAAATGGTTTCGTTGCCGATACTGTATTTACAGAATACCCGTGACAGGAATGGGTTGATCATTTCATTCATACATTGGAAATGACACCTAGAACATGGTATGCATCTATAGAGTTATGACAAGGAACGAAAGAGTGGGAAGGGCTCACTAAGCAGTTTAGGAAAACATTTGATTTTTTTGATGATCAACCTATAGTTGATGCTATGATTCAACTAATAAAGAATAAGATCTTTGTTGAAATTCCTATCGAGGTGGCCAATTCTCACCAATGCAGTGCAACCATTCAATAATGGATGGCTTGATATAATATAGTTGGAGACCCAGATGATGATCTGACTAACATAAACATACTGGAATCAGAGGGCATGCATGCAGTAGAAGGAACCAGTATTTCAAGTGGCCAATTCCTTAAGCTGTTGAAAATAAAGAAAGTAAACATTGCATTTCCAAAGAACCCAAAGTTCTCCAATATAGGGGATTATTGGGATGAACAGACAACCACAAAGATCACAAACTTGCTACATGAGTATCATGATTTATTCCCTACCATTTTCTCAGAGATGGAGGGAATATTCAGTGACCTAGGGGAGATGAAAATACCCCTGCAACCAGATGCTAAACCCAGTAAACAATGTATGTATAGACTGAATCCAAGATATAAAAAGAAGGTAAAAGTAGAATTTTGGAACACATGCTTGATGCAGGAATCATTGAACCTATTGAGGAATTAGAGTGGATTATCCCTATAGTGATCCAGGATAAGAAAACAATAGGTGAAGTGAGGATCTGTATCGACCTGAGGAAGTTGAACTATCTATGCCTACACGATCCATTCCCAACACCATTTACAGACGAAGTACCTGAAAGCGTTGAAGGACAAGAGATGTATTCATTCACTAATGGCTTCTCTTGCTATTATCAAGTTATAATCACGAAGGAGGATTTCCATAAAATGACCTTCGTCACAAAATGGGGATGCTACAAGTATATGGTAATGCCCTTTGGACTCAAGAATGCACCTGCTATTTTTTCTAGAATAGTAGTCTCTACTTTTAAAGATTTTATTCATAAATTTCTTGAGGTCTAATTTGATTATTAGACTGTGTTTGGTCTAGTAAGAGACAATATTGAGAGTCTACGCATGATGCTGGATCGTTGTCGCCAATATCAGATTATGCTCAATTCTAAGAAATGTGTATTATGCGGACTGTTTGGTGTGTTGTTGGGCCATGTTTTATGTCGCGACGGTATTTTGTTCGACCCAACAAAAGTTGTGATCATTCTTGAATTACCACCACCTACATAAGTTACGTAACTCAAGTTCGTGCTAGGACATACAAGCTACTACAGAAAGTTCATTAAAGGGTCTGCAGAGATCACTGCACCTATGGAGAAACTACTGAAGAAAGATGCAAAGTTTCAGTGGACACCGGCTTGCCAGGAAAGTTTGGACAAATTAAAGAACAAGATGACCACTATGCCAATAATTGTATTCCTCGGCTGGAAGAAGGAGTTCCATGTTCATGTCGACACGTCATCTGTTGTGCTCGGCATAGTTTTGACACAACCAGGAGAGGGTGCACTTGACCACCCTATTGGTTTTTCTAGCAGAAAAATATCAACGACAGAAAAGAACTACGCAATGACAGAAAGAGAAGGACTTGCGATGTTCTATGCACTTCAAAAGTTCTGATACTACTTATTGGGTGGACATTTTTAGATGTACACTGATCATCCAACGTTGAAATACCTAGTCAACAAGCCAGTGTTGGGGAGGAATATATGTCGATGGCTTCTCCTATTTCAAGAATTTTACTTTGAGGTCATAGTTAAACCTGGTCAACTAAATGTTGGGCCAGACCACCTCTCACGGATAGAAAGTGGTGAAGAGAAAACCAACCTAGAAGATAATTTTCCTAACACGCAACTATTTGTGGTCACTATGACAGAATATTAGAATAAGGAATTCAATGCAATTATCCACTTCTTGAGTACCGACTATGCACCTCCAGGGTTCTCTGTTAATAAAAAAAAACACTTGGTCCTCAGAGCTGCGGACTTCACATTGATTGTTGGACACCTCTATAAGTTAGGCACAGATGAAATGCTGCATCGTTGTATTTTTTATTATGAATGACCTTGGGCCATGAGTGAAGCACATGATGGTTTCGTAGGAGGACACTACGCCAGAAAAGAAACTGTGCATAAGATTATGCGGGAAGGACTATTGTGGCCAACCATACACATGGATACTAAAATCTTTTGCAGACATTGTGATATCTACCAAAGAATAGGAAAACCATTGCATAGCGATGAGATGCCGCTTGCACCATAGATAACACTGCAAGCCTTTGAAAAATGTGTTGTTGATTTTGTATGTCCGATCAGTCGTACAGAGAAAAGAAATAGCATGCGCTACGTTATTACTGTGACAGACTATTTAACCCGATGGGATGAAGCCGCTCCTATTAAATATTGCACCGCTACGACTATGACAAAGTTTTTATTTGAAAATGTGGTGACTAGATTTAGATGCCCAAAAATTATACTCAACGACCACGGTACGCATTTTGTTAACAAAATAATTCCTAATCTTACTACAGAGTTCCAGATCTAGTATAAGAAGACAACAGCCTATCATCCTAAGGAAAATGAAACGGTCAAAGCTTTCAAACAAATTCTGGAGAATGCATTGACCAAGGTATGCAATATGCATCGAGATGACTGGGATCAAAAACCATCAGTTGTGCTATGGGAATACCGCACAACTTGCAAGCGACTAATAGGGAACACCCCATTCAAACTAGTATATGGATGGGAAGATGTTGTACCAATGGAGTATATCATGCCAAGTCTAGGGATTGTTGCACTGACAGAGATGACAGACAGAGACGTTGTCGAATAGAGGTTGTCCCAGCTCATTCAGATTGAAGAGGAACGCTTCGTTGCAGGATTTCATCAGACTGTCGAGAAGTAGAGCCAGAAGGCATGGCATGATCACCACATATAGGTTAAACCATTCAAAGTTAGAGGACTTGTCTTGCTGTATGACATCAAATTTTTCAAACACCCAGGTAAGCTAAAGACACATTGGATAGGGCTATATGGGATTGCACACATCATTGATGCAGGCACATTAAAACTACAGAGACTAGATGGAAATTATGTCATTGGGATGGTGAATGGTAGTCACCTGAAACCATACTATGATGGTCATAACATCCCTGCCTAGAATCGCAATGCATGTGAAAAAAAAATGGGAAGAAGAGAAAAAAAGTAAACTGTTATGTCACACCCCTACAGAGGAACCACCTATCAACACAGGAAAAAGTGCACAATGCAGAAAAAGGTGGAAAGTGTAGGAAAAAGTGGAAATGACAGGCTGCCTGACATTAAAGTGTAAATATCTGGCAAATATTGAGGCGGTTATGAAAGCTAAGCATCATTAATTCAATGACATACGAGGAGAATGATGACATGCTTTTTGGTCCCATCAATTGTCCTCAACATAACTGGCATAACTGTCCTGACAGGTACAACGCGGTACTCAAGTTGTTGAGTTAATGAAGAAACGCGTCGGCCTAGAAGCCCATGTGACCGATAGGACCTCTACATCCCATCATATGATGACTGCAGGATGCATAGGTGAGTATAAATACAAGGATTTGCCTTAAATAATTCTTTTATGCACATAAAGAGATGCAAGAGAACCAGAGCCAAGATTTCATAGAGCCAAAGCCTGTCACAGAGTGAGAGTCGAAACCCATGGTAATAGAGATCTCTAGTCAAAGTGAGTTATTTGATGTAACTGTCAATTTGGGGTGTCCAATTGAGGAAGAGATTTAATCACCCAAAGTACAATAGCTAGAGAGATAACTAGAACTCGACCCAATGGCATGAATGAGAAATCAACCTATGCCTGCTCTAGGCCATATTTCACCCCCTGGTTCTCTCATAGTTTAGAACCTGCCCACTACACCTGCACGAATTGTCATGGAGCTGAGACAAGATAGGGAGAGAGCAGGAGGACAACCTTTTGGGACACCACTATCTAGGAAACGTAAGGTCAAGGCCATTGCGAAAGATGCTAGGAAATCACCCTTGCAGGAGGATATCCTTGAGGAAGAGTTGATGGATGAGGAATCCCCACCACGCAGATACCACCATGTAGAGGAAAGTGAAGAAAAATTCCTGCACTATGTCTAGCCGAGGAGAGCCGAAGCAAAACCAGTGCCACTTCCCACAAAATCGTGCACATCTTGAGTAGAACCCCGGATCCCTAAGCACGTACCCCTACTGATGGACATAATTCCAAAGCTCGCCAAGTTGGGATTCAAGGATTATGATACTCGCTTGCAGCTGGGGTTAGAAAGGAAGAACTACATGATCATGGTTTAAGTTGGACCAAGAGATCCCAAGGTCCTAAAGTCGATGAAGTGGGCTACTGGCACTGAGCAAGTAGGATTGATGAACTTACTATTCATGCTCCACTTTGGCCATAGTATGTAGGCCAACACATATGTGAAATAGCTCCTGGTATGTTTCCACAGAGGGTGTATGTGGCTCGATCGACCATACTTGGTCGACATCAAGCTGATTTCATCGATCGCAGGATTCCCAAAGAAAGGACATGACTTTGCGTTGTATTTGCGCCAAGGAAGGGATACCACTAAGATGAAGCAAAATTATAGTCTGTAGCACGCGGGAAGGGGATTCTCCATTCCTCAGATCCAATAAGTCGACATGCAGTTTGTAGAAATGATCCTGTTGTGCAAGATTTTGCACAACATGAGTTTGAATGAATGCACCCCCAAAGCGGTAGAGCTAGCTGAGCTATGTTCATAAGGTGTGACTTTCAACCAGTCGTATTTCTTATTGAATGAAATGATCAATGACGCATAGTAGGTGCAGGAGGAACCACAATACAAGTTTCAATACTCCTAGTTGCTCATACTGATATCATTCACCTTGTGGGCCAATCCACCAGATTACGATCCAATGGACGTCCCACTGCCTTTCCTAGGGGCAAAATACCAGAATGTGTGGGAGGACAATAAAAACAAGATATGCTAGATAGATAGTAACATCAAGTTCCTTTTGCATGCTAAGGCATTTCATGATGTTATCAGAAGATCCCATAGAGTCTGAATGTCGACGGTGCACAGGTATGCAGCCTTCATTAATTTCCAAGTGGGTGAGCATAACATGATTTTGGAACCGAAGAAGGACCTGGCCAAGCAGGCGTAACAGGAAGGGTTCATCATTGATGATGATGAAGTGGACTCCATTTTCAAGGAGTGGCCTGAAGAATGGTGTGGCCCACTAGCAGAGCCACTTCCTAACGCAGAAAAACAAGAAGACCCACCAGCTAACTAAGGTGGAAATGCTGGCGTGGGCGGTGATGCTTGAATTGGCCAAGGAAACAATGGAGGCAACGGTAAATACAATCATTTGCAAAAAGAAAATGATGATAACAGTGGTGATGGTGGCTCCCATCAAAGCAATGAAGAGAAAAAACCTACTGATCAGGAGACCACAATTGTCGGAAAGAATAGAAACAACAACGCGAGCCACTATACAAGAAGAGAAAATCTGACAGAGTGGCCAACACAAACACGTTGACAGGGGATGATGTTCAAGAGCTAGTAGGCACTATACCTGAGGTGGGCAAGAAAATCCTTGAGGTGCTGAACATGCATCAGGTAAACTTGGCTGGTCAAGCTATCGAGCACCTGAATAAGCTTATAGATTCCATTAATGATGTCATAACTACTATTGAGGCCAAGACATATGGTGTGGATCCTAGCATTCTGCTTGTAACGCCAGAGCTATTGCCTCCAATCAAAGTACAAATCCATGTGCGTGAAATGGACATAGGGACAGCCATGGGTGCTTTTGATGATATTGTCAAGGATTTTGCAACATTGCAGATCAACTTCTCCAAGCTCTCACTAGGTGAAGTCTACGAGCTACAGTAGTCAGTTGTGATGTAAATACAACTGTGGGAAAATGTGGTTTCCTATTAGGAAACAAAACAAAAAAGGAATTCCAAGTAGCGCTAGGTGCTCCTGAAACATAAATAACAAGAAATTGAGGCGCATGAGCACAGCACGTTGCACTAGAAGAATCCATTAAGGGTGTGGTCACACACTTCCCACTAGAAGAGTGCCAAGAAGATGAAGATTCAGCTTCTAAGGTTTCCCTATTGTCACGGATTACAACAGAGATGAAGAAGCATGTTGAGGAGCTTCAGGCTAGGAAAGTATTGAGCACATCTACTGAGGTGCTTAAAGAGCAAAGAAGAGCAGTGTCTGAGGCTGCTGGGAAGATCAGTGAAGTGGAAACACTCTGCGCAAAGAAAGTTGAAGTTGTTTCCACGATATGGGAAGCACTTCTGGAAGATGATACTATAGAAAAATTAGGGCAAGCACAAAGCAATCTGACAAGAAAATCAGCGTGATGAAGCCAGAGATGAAGAAGATGTCATTTCAAGAAAAGGTTGTGAATATGGCTGAGATCAAGCAACTACAACAAGAACTCCAGGTTCTCCATGACCAAGAGTAGACTAGGGAGGTAGAAGTGGAAGTGAACGATTCAGAAGCAGCGCAACTCATAGGCCTTATTTAGCCGGTGCAGCATAAGCTTAAACATATGGTGCAATCTCTAGAAGCACGACCATCGAAATATATTAGTTCTGACCATGTAGAGAAGTTGGCCACACATGTAGAGGAAAATACAATGAAAGTTTCTAAAGTGCAACAGATTGTGAAGGAATTCCACGATAAGGTTGGTCCTCCCGCGTAGCCTGAGCCTATGCAAGAGACATAAGTTTTGCAAGAAAAAGTAAATTTTTGCGGTAGGAGATTTTACAGAGAAGTACCTTTTTTCTTAGTGTCTTGGGATGAGCTACATGTGAGTGTTGGGGGCCTATTGGGCCAAGAAAAGCACACAAGGAAGAATGAGATGTGCAATCAAGGAAGGAAAAGTGCACGCGCTACAAGAGAAAATCAGGTAAAGAAGGAAGCAAATGGATCGACACAGAAATATAAAACATGAGTACGGTGGAGAAAGGAAGGAAAGGACGTGCATAGTGGAGAAAACTGCGATAGGATAGCTGCAACGAGGAAAGCAGATCTGATTTGGTGGAAGAGGTAGGTATAAGAGTTAATGCTAAGAAGGTGAAAGTCAAGGAAGAAAGCTGAAGGACGAATTGACGAAAGATGGAAGGCTAGTTTTGTGGCTAGTTATGGCTGGTAAAAAAGAGTTGAAGGATGTTCCCATAGCTAGTTAAGGCTCTAGTTAATGCATGTAGGAATTTTGTGGCTAGGTATGGGATGACATTTAATGTAACAGAGATATTTTGTAGCTACCAAATTCTATAATAACTTAGTAGTACTCAGTTGGCCCTGCATGGTCTCGAAATAGTATAAATAGGAGGAACCCGATTTGTATAAGGGTTCAGTTGGTAGTCAGTAACTGATATAAGGTTGGATTCAGTTAGATTCAATAGTCAAATCAGAGAAGAGTCTGGTAGAAGTAGAAGGTTGTTAAGCCGTGAATATTGCAGCTGTGTGTGCAGACCGCTAGTAAAGTAGAAGAGTCGATCCAGGTTGTGTGCGGATTAGTAGGAGTAGATAGAAGCAAAAAAGCAGAGCACATGAGAGAAAGAATATTCAGTCAAAAAGACATATCTTAAGAACATTCTGCAAGTTGCAGGCTACAAGGTGCTACCTATATTTCTCATGCCAGATGAATAGCACGTTGGTGGTTGTTCCCAGATGGGTTTCCACATTATTTCCTATGTTGAATGATATTGAATGTTTATGTGAATGTTGAATATTTGCTTACTGTGTATTGATACAAGTATTATTGAATGCATGTCACAATATCTTTAATGAATGGATGACTATTAAGGCATTATTGACATGTTATGTATGACTTCATGGTTAAAGCTTCTAAGTTAAAATATAAAATGCCCACTGTCTGTCAAGCCTAAGGAATCAGCTACACCACATTGTTGCACTAGTTGTTAAGTGGTTAAGGATGAGGTCGTGTCTCGCCCACTTCTCAGTACATAGTTGCATCTTGTTCACAGAGTAAAAGACTCCATCTATCGTCTTTGTCAAGCGCCTTGTCCACGCACCAAGGGACTATAATCCCTTGCCAACTGTGGAGACATGGTTTTGGAAGTTACCCATTAATATATCTCTGGTGAGACTACGCCTACCTTGCGGGTGTTTTCGACTGAGCATGCTTTGTCGGGCTGATGTCTCATGGTGTCATGTTGGTATTTTGTTGTTTATTGAAATGTGGGTCAAGACAAGAAGGTATATTAGGCCAATAAATGGTTTCGTTGATCGGACCATATTTGCAGAATACCCACAATAGGAATGGGTCCATCATTTCATTCATACATTGGAAATGACACCTATAATATGATATGTATCTATGGAGTTGTGATAAGGAACCCAAGAGTGGCAAGGGCTCACTAATCAGTTTAGGAAAACATTTGAATTTGATGATGAGAAACCTACAATTGATGTTGCACTTCAAATGATAAAGGAGAAGATATTTGTTGAAACTCCTGTCAAGGAGGCAAATGTTCACCAATGTAATGCAACCATTCAGCAATGGATGGCTTGATATAATATATATGGAGACCCAAATGATGATCTGACTAACATAAACATACTGAAATTAGAAGGCATGCGTGCAGTAGAAGGAACCGGTATTTCAAGTGACCAATTCCTTAAGCCGTTGAAAATCAAGTAAGTAAACATTGGGTCGCTAAAGAACTCAAAGTTTGCCAATATAGGGGATTATTGGGATGAAGAGACAGTCACAAAGATCACATACGTGTTGCATGAGTATCAGGATCAATTCTCAATTTATCATAGATGAAGGGAATAGTCGGCGACCTAGGGGAGATGAAAATACCCCTGTGACCAGATGCTAAACCCAGTAAAAAACGTCCGTATAGAATTAATCAAAGATATAAAGAGAAGGTAAAAGAAGAATTGGATCGCATGCTTGATGTATGAATCATTGAACCTATTGAGGAATCAGAATGGATCTGCCCTATAGTGATCCAAGATAAGAAAACAACAGGCGAAGTGAGGATCTGTGTCGACCTAAGGAATTTGAACGATGCATGCCTGAATGATCCATTCCCAACACCATTTATAGATGAAGTACTTGAAAGCGTCATAGGACAAGAGATGTATTCATTCATTGATGGCTTCTCTAGCTTTCATCAAGTTAGAATCGCGAAGGAGGATTGCCACAAAATGACCTTCAACATTGAATGGGGATGTGACCAATATACAGTAATGCCCTTTGGACTCAAGAATGCACCTACTATTTTTTCTAGAATAGTAGTCTCTGATTTTTAAATATTTTATTCATAAATTTCTTGAGGTCTACTTTGATGATTGGATTTTTTTTGGTCTATTAAGAGACCATATTGAGAGTCTGCGCATGATGTTGGGCTTCTGTCGCCAGTATCAGATTGCGCTCAATTCTAAGAAATGTGTATTCTACGCACCGTCTGGTGTGTTGTTGGGCCACATTGTATGTCACGACGGTATTTTGGTTTTCCCAACAAAAGCTGTGATCATTCATGAATTACCACCACCTACATCGATTATGCAACTCAGGTTTGTGCTAGGACATATAGGATACTACAGGAAGTTCATTAAAGGGTATGCATATATCACTGCACCTATGGAGAAACTATTAAAGAAAGATGCAAAGTTTTGGTGGACACTGGCTTGCCAGAAAAGTTTGGACAAATTAAAGAACACGATGGACAATGTGCCAATACTTGTATTCCCCGAATAGAAGAAGGAGTTCCATGTTCATGTCGATGTGTCATCCGTTGCGCTCGGCATATTTTTGACACAACTAGGAGAGGGCACACTTGACCACCCTATTTCTTTTCCTAGTAGACAAATGTCAAGGGAAGAAAAGAACTACACAATGATAGAAAGAGAAGGCCTTGATATGGTCTATGCACTTCAAAATTTTTGACACTACTTGTTGGGTGGACATTTTCATATGTACACTGATCATTCAGTGCTGAAATACCTAGTCAACAAGCCAGTGTTGGGGGGGGAAGATATTTTGATGGCTTCTCATGTTTCAAGAATTTGAATTTCAGGTCATAGTTAAACCTAGACAAATGAATGTTGGGCCAGGCCACCTGTCACAGATAGAAAGTGGCGAAGAGACAACCAACCTAGAAGATAATTTTATTGACGTGCAACTATTTGTGATCACTATGATAGAAGATCATAACCAGGAACTCAACGTAATTATCCACTTCTTGATTACCGGCTATGAGCCTCCAGGTTTCTCTATTAATGAAAAAAACACTTGGTCATCAGAGCTATAGACTTCACATTGATTGCTGGACACCTCTATAAGTTAGGCACGGATGAAATATTGTGTCGTTGTGATTTTTATTATGAATGACCTTGGGTCTTGAGTGAAGCACATGCTGGTGTCCCAGGAGGACACCTCACCAGAAAAAGAAACTGTGCGCAAGATATTGCAGGAAGGACTAGGGTGGCCAACCATACACATGGATACTAAAAGCTTCAGTAGATGCTTTGATATCTACCAAAGAATAGGAAAACCATCGCATCGCGATGAGATGCCTCTTGCACCATAGATAACACTGCAAGCCTTTGACAAATTGGTTGTTTATTTTGTAGGTCCGATCAGTCCTCCAGAGAAAAGGACTAGAGCGTGCTACATTATTATTGTGACAAACTATTTAACCCGATGGGCTAAAGTTGTGCCTATTAAAGATTGCGCCGCTGCGACTGTGGTGAAGTTTTTATTTGAAAATGTGGTGACTAGATTTGGATGCCCAAAAATTCTACTCAATTACCAAGTTACACATTTTATTAACAAAATGATTGTTGAGCTGACTACAGAGTTCCAAATCTAGCATAAGAAGACAACACCCTATCATCCTCAGGCAAAAGGAACGGTCGAATATTTCAACAATATTCTAGAGAATGCATTGACCAAGGTATGCAATGTCCCTCGAGATGAGTGGGATAAAAAATTATCAGCTTTGCTATGGGCGTACCTCACAACTTGCAAGCGAATAATAGGGCACACCCCATTCAGACTGGTATATGAACAGGAAGTTGTTGTGCCAATGGAGTATATTGTGTCGAGTCTATGGATTGTTGTGTTGATGGAGATGATGTAGAATAGAGTTTTTCAGAGCTCCTTCAAATGGAAGAGGAACACTTCATCGCAAGATTTCATCAGACTGTCAAGAAGCAGAGACAGAAGGCATGGCATGATCACCACATCTGGGTTGAACAATTCAAAGTCAGAGGACTTGTGTTGTTGTATGAAATAAATTTTTTCAAACACCTAGGTAAGCTAAAGAAACATTGGCTAGGGCCATATGTGATCGTAAAAATCAGTGATGCAAGCATAGTAAAACTGCAAAGACTAGATGGGACTTATGTCACTGGTATGGTGAATGGTTGTCGCCTGAAACCATACTATGATGGTCATAACATCCCTGTCTAGAATAGTGCTACGTGTGGAAAAACAAGTAGGAATAAGTGAAAAGACGTAAGCTGTTCTGTCACAGCTATGCGACAAAAACACCTAACAGCACAGGAAAAAGCGCACGACACAAAAAAGGTGGAAAGTGTTGGAAAAAGGGGGAATGAAATGTTGTCCGACATTAAAGTGTCAATATCCGATAAAGATTGAGGCAGTTATGATATCTAAGCCTAATTAATTTGACAAGATATGAGGAGAATGACGACGTGCTTTTTGGTCCCATCAGTCATCCTCGGCATAATTTCCATAACTGTTCTAATGGGTACAACGCAGTACTCAAGTTGCTGAGTTAATGAAGAAATGCGTTGGATGAGAGGCCCATGTGACCAACTAGACCTGGACCTCTCATCGTATGACAACTACAGGATGCATAGGTGAGTATAAATACAAGGCTCCACCATCAAGTATTATTTTACGCGCACAAAGAGAGTCAAGAGAACCAAAGCCAAGAGTTTATAGAGTCGAAGCCTGTCATATAGTGAGAGCCGACACCCATGGTAATAGAGATCTCTAGTGCAAGTGAACTATCTGATGTAACTTTCAATCTGGGATGTCTAATTGAGAAAAAGATTCAATCACCTGAAGTACAACAAACCAGAGCGAGAAACAGAACTTGACCCGATGGCGCGAACAAGAAAGAATCCTGTGCCTGCTCCGGGCCCTGTTCGACCCCCTGGTTTGCGCCCTGTGATGAACCCTATTCAGATACCACCCACTACAATTGCACGACCTATCATGGAGCCAAGATAGACTGGGGAGAGAGTAGCAGGAGAGTTGTTCGAGCCACCATTTTCCATGAAACGCAAGGCCTAGGCCGTTGCAGATGATGCTAGGAAAGCACCCATGCAGGAGGATGTCCTTAAGGAAGAGATGATGGAGGAAGACTCCCCACATCACAGAGACCACGATGTGGAGGAAAGTGAAGAAAAAATCCCTCAATATGTCGGGTCAAGGAGAGCTGAGGTAGAACGAGTGGCACTTCCCACAAAATCATGCACATCTTTAGTGGAACCAAGGATCCATGAGCGCGTACCCCTACTGATGGACATAATGCCAAAGTTCACCAAGTTGGGATTCGAGGATTATGATACCCGCTTGTAGTTGGGTTTGGAAAGGAGGAAGTGCATGATCACGGTTCAAGTTGGACCGAGAGATCTCGAGGTCCTAAAGTCGATGAAGTGGGCTACCAACACCAACCAAGAATGATTGATGAACTTACTATTCATGCCCCACTTTGAACACAGTACGTAGGCCAACACATATGTGAAACAAATATTGGCCTATTTCCATAGAGGGTTCCTATAGCTTGATCAACCATACCCGGTCAACGTCGAGCTGATTTTGTTGTTCACTGGACACCCAAATAAAGGACATGACACTGCACCATATTTGCACCAAGGAAAGGATACCGCCAAGATTAAGCATAAGTATAGTCTACAACATGGGGGAAGGGGATTCTCCATTCCCCAGATTGAAGAAGTCAGCATGCGGTTTGCTGCAAGGATCCTATCGTGCAAGTTGGTTCACAAGATGAGGCCGAATGAATGCACTACTGGAGCAGTAGAGCTGGCTAAGCTATGTTCACAAGGTGTGACTTTCAACTGGTCGCAGTTCTTGCTAAATGAACTGATCGACGACATAGAGCAGGTGCAGGAGGACCCAAATACAAGTTTCACTACTCCTGGCTGCTCATACTAATATCACTCACCTTGTGGGAAAACCCACCATATTATGATCCAATGGACATCCCACCGCCTTTGCTAGCCACAAAATACCAGAACCTATGGGAGGACAAGAAAAACAAGATCCTCCAGACCGATAGTAACATTGAGTTCTTTTTACATGTTGAGGCTCCGCACGATGTTATCAGAAGATCCCACAGAGTCCGAACAACGACGATACATAGGTATGCGACCTTCATTAATTTCCCTGCGGATGCGCATAACATGATTTTGGAACCGAAGAAGGACCCGACCAAGCAGGTGCACCAGGAAAAGTTCATGATTGATGACGATGAAGTGGATTCCATTGTCAAGGAGTGGCTTGAAGAATGGTGCAGCCCACTGGAAGAGTCGCCCCCTGAAGCAGAAAACCAAGAAGACCCACCAGCTAACCAAGGTGGAATATTAGAATGTGCGGTGATGTTGGAATTGGCCAAGGAAACAATGGAGGTGACGGTCAAAAAAATCAATTGCAATAATAAAACGATGATGACAGTGGTGATGGGTGCTCCCATAGAAGCGATGAAGAGAAGAAACCTACTGATGAGGAGACCCACAATATCTGGAAATAACATCAACAATAGCGTGGGCCACTGCACAAGAAGAGGACAGCTGATAGAGCGGCCAACACAAACACGTTGACAGAGGACGATGTTCAAGAGCTAGTAGATGTTGTAACTGAGGTCCCCAAGAAAAGCCGCAAGGTGCTAAACATGCAGCAGGTAAACTTGGCTGGTCAAGTTTCTGAGCACCTGAATAATATTATAGACTCCATTAACAATGTCAAAACCATTGTTGAGGCCGAGACATATGGCACAGATCCTAGCATTCTGCTTGTAATGTTAGAGCTGGTGTCGCCAATCAAAGTACAAATCCACGAGTGCGCAATGGAGACAGGGACAACCATGGGTGCTTTTGATGATGTTGTCAAGGAGTTTGTAACATTGCAAATCGACTTCTACAAGCTCTCATTGGGTGAAGTCTATGAGCTACAACAGGAAGCCACGACGAAAATATGGTTGTAGGAAAATGTGGTTGCCTATCAAGCAAAAAAACAACAAAGGAAGGCCAAGTAGTGCAAGGACCCCTTGAAAGAGAAAGAGAAAGAAATCGAGGCATGCTAGCACAACTTTGTTACACTAGAATAATCCATTAAGGGAGTGGTCATAGAATTCCCATTGGAAGAGGGGTAGGAAGATGAATATTCAGCAACTAAGGTTTCTTGGCTATTGCTGATTACCGTAGAGATGAAGAATCCGGTTGAGGAGCTTTAGGATAGGTAGGTACCAATCACACCTCCTGAGGTGCTCAAAGAGTGAAGAAGAGTAGCATCCGAGGTTGTTGGGAATATCAGTGAAGCGGAAAAACTCTGCGCAAAGGCAGTAAGGTAGTTGAATCTTTTTCCACGATGGGAATCACTTCTAGAAGATGAGACTATAGAAAAAATTAGGGAAAGCATGAGGCAAGCCAACGAGAAAATCAGTGCGGCGAAGGAAGAGATGAAGAAGTTGTCGTTTCAAGAAAAGGCTGGGAAAATCGCTGAGATCAAGAATCTACAGCAGGAAGTCCAGGATCTCCATGACCAAGAGTGGACTAGGGAGGAAGAAGTGGAAGCACACCACTCAGAAGTAGCACGGATCACATGGCCTATTCAGCTGGTGTAGCATACGCTTCAACATATGGCGCAATCGCTAGAAGCAGGACCATCGAAATATATCAGTTACAACCACGTAGAGAAGTTGGTTGCATAGGAAGTGTAAGTCACAACGAAAGTTGCTAGAGTGAAACTGATGGTGAAGGAATTCTAGGACAAGGTTGGTCCTCCCGCATAGCCTGAGCCTGCGCCAAAGACATAACTTTTTCAAGAAAAAGTAAAGTTTTGTGGCAGGAGATTTTGCAAAGAAGTACCTTTATTCTTAGTGGCTCAGGATCAGCCACATGTGAGTGTTGGGGGGTTGTTGGACCAGGAAAAGTGCATAAGGAAGAATGAGATGCACAAACAAGGAAGGAAAAGTGTGTGCATGATAAGGGAAAAGCTGGTCAAGAAGGAAGCAAATGGACTGGTGCAAAAAGATAAAACATGCACGCGACATAGAAAGGTAGGAAAGGATGCGCATAGCAGATAAAACTGCGACAAGATAGCTGTGATGAGGAAAGCAGATCCAAGTCGGTGGAAGAGGTAGGTAGAATAGTTAATCATGAGTAGGAGGAAGTGAAGGAAGACAACTGAAGGATGAACTGGAAAAAGATGGAAGGACAGTTTTGTGGCCAGTTATGACTGGTACAGATGAGCTGAAGGACATTTCCATGGCTATTTAAGGCTATGGTTAATCCATGAAATAATTTTGCGGCTAGGTGTGGATTGACATTTAATGTAGCAAAGATATTGTGTAGCTACTAAAGTCTGTTTTAACTAATTATTACTCAGTTGGCCTTGCGTGGTCTGGAAATAGTGTAAATAGGAGGAACCCGCTATGTATAAGGGTTCATTTGGTAGTCAGTAGATGATATAAGTTTTGATTTAGTTAGATTTAGTAGTCGACTCAGAGAAGAGTCTAGTAGAAGTAGAAGGTTGTTGAGCCATGGATCTTGCAGTTGTGTGTGCATACCACTAGTAAAGTAGAAGATTCGATTCAAGCTGTGTGTGGATCAATAGGAGTAGATAAAAGAAATAAACCAAAGAGCATGAAAGAAAGAAGAATGAGTCAGAAAGACATATCTTAAGAACAATCTGAAAGTTGCAGGCTGCAAGGTGCTACCTATATTTCTCATGTGACATGATGAGCACCTTAGTGGTTTTTCCCATATGGGTTTCCACGTTATTTTCTATGTTGAATGATTGAATGATATTGAATGTTTATGTGAATGTTGAATATTTTCTTACTGTGTATTGATACAAGTATTGTTGAATGTATGTCACAATATCTTTAATGAATTGATGACTGTTAAGGAATTATTGACATGTTATGTATGACTTCATGGTTAAAGCTTCTAAGTTAAAATATAAACTGTGCACTATTTATCAAGCATAAGGAATCGGTTGCGTCGTACTATTGTGCCAGCTGTTAAGTGGTTAAGGACGAGGTCATGTCATGTGCAGTTCAAAGTACATAGTTGCACCTTGGTCGCAGAGTAAAAGATTCCATCCTATTGTCTTTGTTGAGTGCCTTGTCTGCGCGCCAAGGGACTATAATCCCTCACCAACTGTGGAAACATGGTTCTGGAAGTTACCCATTAATATATCTTAGGTGAGACTATGCCTTCCTTGCAGGTTTTGTCGACAAAGCTTGCTTTATCGGGACGATGTCTTGTGGTGTCATGTTGGTATTGTGTTGTTGATTGAACTGCGGGTTGAGACAAGAAGGTAGATTAGGCCAATACCTGCAGATTCAGCGACAAATTCTGCTTCCCGTGACTTTGCTAGGTTTTGACACACTTCACAACTCCAATTATATTTCTTTCAAGAATGAAAATACATATCTTGATTCACCAAGGGTGATATCACAGCAGCACGCACAAAATTATGTTTTAAATTAATGGTTGTTGAGCTGTTATGGAAAGTCACGGTTCACCTTACATCATGAAGGTACAGATTCTGACCATCTACATGATTAGGTGTAAATCAGATTTGACGATATTAATCATGCTTTACCTTTTTGTACTCGTCATTAGACTTGTACTCATTTAACTATCAATCAACACGTCTGAAAGGGTGCTTGAGCTTATCACACGACCATCACCTTTTCCTAATCCGTGCCAAATATTTCCAATTATTCCCTTCCCTTAACTGTAATAACTTTCCTAATTTATCCAACCTCGACCTCGGCTGCATGTCCCTGGGCTGTAACTTCCATTCCTGGGCTTGTAAGTTATCAAGTTGATATCAGAACTAATATAGAAAGGTAAGATCGGTATACTAGCCTGGCATGAACCTATGAGTATGGAGGATCTGCATACTAACATGGAGGTGTTTTCTATTTTTCAAGCGGCTAGTTGTACTGAATACTTTCAATGCTTAAGTGGTTTCCATACAGAAACAACTTTGCAGTTCTCCCTAAATTTGATAGACACCCACTCAGAAGTCAAGCGTCTATGCATAGAAGTCACTGAAGAGATTATGGTCGAGGTTACTGGTCTACTTCAAGTAGGGAAGACTTGGTTTGGATGGAAACTTCACAATGTGGCCTGAGTACAAGAATTTCTTGAATCTGGTGAACAGGTTCAACAAGGAAGGAGGGGAATATCACTACAGTCATTGCCTTAGCCCTAGAATAAAGTGGCATTATTCTTGAAGAGATATATCACCTACTAAGGTAGGTACCAGACTATTTACTTTTCTGAATTCCCTCTATTATATCATATATGCCACATGACTCTACTCAATATGGAATTCTATTTGTTCAAATCCCTACATTATATGATGGGGTTCGTAACAACAACCCGACATCCACTGGCTTCTCTCACCCATCATGGCCTAATTAAACTGCTTATCTTAAGGGTCTTAACACAACAGAACCAAACCTGGGAACAATTTACTAGTCATCCTCAGATAATTCACGAACCTGCACTTTTGGGTGGTGTTCTAATAGAAGAGGAAGAAGAGGCATCTACATAGTTGGGGGGAGTGGAAGTAGAAGAGGAGGACCAGAGTGCCTCCAATTTAGTTGGGGGGAAGATGAGACAACGTCAATTTAGAACCAAAATAATCAAGAGGAAGGATTGGAAGAGGCTACAACAACAACAAACCCTATGGAAGGAATATATATTTTGGAAGCTCCGGTAACAGAAGATGAGACTGGAGTAGCATTGGACGCTTCGATAGTGGAAGCTGAGGCTGTGGGAGCTATAATGACAGAAGGGGATCTTGATATATTTACCATTGAATCCTCTCTTGAATGGAGGGGAACTTTAATTGAGGAAGAAGTTGAGATGGCAGAGACAAGGGGAATTGTTGAAATGGGAGATATTCCTTCCACATCAGTTGTAGAGTTAGAAATTCTTGTACCATGGAGGAAGAGGAGAAGATCAAAAGAGGAAGTACAAGAATCATGGCCGTTGAAGAGAAGAATAACCAGATCCATCACATCGGCAAAAGCAGCACGAGAAATATGGGCGAACATTGAATTTCCCATTTTGACACCTCGATCAGAGGCTGCTTCACAAGAACTTGCTGCAGAAGAACCTCAAATCGAGGGACTTTTGTGTGAAAACAATCTACTAAAAGAATAGGTGGAGTTTCTTTGTAAGGAATTGGAAAGTTGGAAGGAAGCATGCAAGAAATAGGTGGAGAAAAGGTTGCACACATTGCTAGAAGCTGTAGACCAATTGGAAGGATCACCTCCTGATGAGGAGGGCGATGAATTGGATAAAGTGGTATGCCCAGAATGTGGTGAAATTTTTAACCAATCAGGATATAAATTTATAGTTCGAGCATTTGTGGCACATAAACCTGCACAAGCAACTAAAGAAGAAAAAGAGGCACCTGCAGTGGAGCTGAAGGGTGAAGATGAACTAGAGTTCAAGATGATCCCTAATTTAGAATTTGGGGAGGATAACCAATTGCAATCCCAGCCAATAAAGAATATTGAATTCACCCAGGAGCAACCTCAAAATTTGAAAGAATTTGGAAGACAGGATGTTGCCACACAAGAAACAACACCCTTAGAAACTCTTGTTGAGGCTACCACTCAAATGGAAACAATCGAGCCAGTGGTTGACACAGTTTGTAATTATAACCTGGAAGACCTTGAAGAAACTCCAAAATAGTCTCAAGACACAGAACTAATCCAGGAATAAGTTGAACAGGAAGAGGATGTTGTTACACAAGAGTCGTCATCCCCAAAATTTTATGCTGAAGACACAGTATAGACTAAAGGTTATTGGGATGGGATTCAAAATAAGGATACGGTTACACAAGAACCAATATTCCTAAAATTGATTGTTGATGCATCCATACAGATAGAGGTTGCTACAATATTGGTGACAAAATATGTTGCTACAAAAGAACTAGCATTTTCAATCACCTTTGTTGAACCTGCTACACAAATAGAGATTGTTGTAGCACTAATGGAGAAGGATGCTATCACACAAGAACCAACATCTCCAAAATCGATTACTGAACTAGCCACACATGCAAAGACTGCAACAGCATGGAGCAAGGATGAAGCTGTTACACTCCCCATTCAAGGAGAGAAGGATGAAACATCGGGTGATAAGGTAGGGATGCAAATCCCTCAAGAAATTGTTTCAGATTCTGATGATGAAAAGAATGCAGAGCTCTCATTGTTAAAGGTGGAATTAAAGAAATGGAACTATCATGTGGATTGATGTCAAGAAGGAATGGTTTTTCTTGCTGAGCACAAGAAAATTGTTAAGGAGCTGAAGGAAAAATGGGTAGAGGAGCTCATTTTTCAAAGTTTCGTTGGGAGGAGGTACAAAAAGAGTTGAAGGAATTGAAGAAATTCAAGTCCATGTAGAAGGAGAAAGATCAACTATGTGCCCTCTTCCAGGAATGGATGATTTTCAGACCTCCATCTCCCTCCTATCTGGTATTTTTGTATGAAAAATTAACTTTGTTTAAATTAAAATCCTTAAGGGAAGGGAGACCTTATAATTTGACACCCTCTAGCCAGTTTTTGGAAACCTTTATGGAAAGTAGCTTCACTAAGAAGAACATGTTATGTGAATTTTATTTGCATGAAATGGCCTGCCCTTTGGACCTGCATTCTAACTCTGATCCTTACTTAGGATATGTCTAGTTGAGGGCCTTTTCCTCTTTTGTTAACAATCATGTGTAGTGGGAGAGGGCCTTTCAGACAACCTCTTAGAATGAGGCTAACTTCAATATGTGGATTCAGAATGAAACTCAATCTCCTCGACTTTTTCTCACTCTTCAAGAAAAGAGGTTGGAATCTCCCATGAAAACCTAGCATCTCATTGAACTACAAGAAAAGGTCATCTCTACTTGTGTTGACCAGATTTCTAAATAGCAACATTTGGCCCTGGAAGGAAGTAAGCATAGATGGCAAACTTATTCTTCAGCCTTAAAGAAAAGGGGCCCTTATTGTTTTAAAAACTTTAAACAAATGCTCCCTAGGGTCGAAGGATATGTGGACTGTATGAAGAAGTGTGGAGTTCATTGGTTGGGACTTAAGTTTAAGTTTCCACTCATTTGGTGGCCAGCAAGACCATACAGGGATGATTTTTCATTGACTAAGGCAGAGGAGAAGCAGTGTTGGAAATACTGGGTGACCTATAAGAAATATCTAGATGGGAGTGAACCTCTTGAATGCTCCTACAATTTTTCCTCTCTCCATGAACGAGGTACAGTTCCAGAATCAGATTCAAATTAAGGAAGTGATTACATGAGGACATGCAACAAGATAGTTGGGGGGAGATGTTGGGTCCTGAAATACCCCTTTTTGACCACACCTATTACACTTTTTTTCCTTGTCTTATTTCATTCCTATGTTTTCCCTTCATATTGAGCCTTGAATCTTTATAGGTATGATTAATTATTGTTTTATCTTATTTATGCCTAATATTGTTATGTTCAGAACTCTGTCTCTTGAATTATGCTAACACATCATGATTTCATAAACATAGTTCAAGCATTGAGAAGCACAGGTGTAGTAGCCTGAGTGGTCTAAAGAGAATACGAGCTTTCAGTGCTAGTTGTTTGCCAGCCCCGGCTCCACACGCTGGATGCAAACAGAGGTCGTCGTTCCATGTATAGATGCAACATACTTAGCTGCAACAAACTTAGCTGCGACAGCGTACCGATGATTAAGGCATAGCTGCAATAGACAGAGTATCTATTAATTGGTTCTGTCTATTCATTAATGGCTCTAGAAATAGGATTCCCTATATTCTCTACTTTCCTTCAATTCCACTCAAAACTGTAACAACTCATTGTAATAAGGCAACCTCAAGATCATAGATCTTCATGGCTGTCGGATATTAGTGGGTGAAGGTTATGATTGTTCATGTATTAATATGGGAAAACATTCTAAGCCAAGGGTTGGTTGATATTGACTAGACTCTGTAAGCTGTGACAGTGAGTTGTACTTTGTAATTTGTCTTTTTAATATAAGGAGCAAGATTCTTCTCATTTTTGCATCTTAACTTGTGTTATTTTTGGCAAATCTATTAGAAGTCTCAGCCCGCCTTCCATAGAGATTTCTGAGTTAATTAGATGTTTTGATTATTTTTTTGTGTGGTGTGGAAGTTTCAGTAAATGCATTATTTACAGTTAGCTTCACAGTAATGATTTATCATTGTATTTCCTTTGACAATAATGTTTGCATTTCCATTAAGTTGTAATCGCGTGGTGTGATAGTCGACTGTGTAGGATAGTTTCCATTATGCATGTGGGTCAGTAGTTGTTACAGTCAATCTCATCTCCAGTTCCTTTCAATTACTTTTCTTTCTTAGGTTTGCTAATTCAGTCAGATTATGGTCTAGAGTTGTTTAGTTAAACTGTTGTTTCCAATTCTTAGATTAGTTGAATTAAACTGGTTATGATGGTTTTACATATAGTCTGATAATGTTAGGATTTAACTTTATGAAAAAGTAATTCTAGTTATCTATTTTTAGATTCATTAATTGCTGGATTGATATTGTAGGAGGTAATTGCATTTTTGAATTCCTTGGTGGGTAATTTATATTAGTTTATCTATGAGAGGATTTTGATTGAACAGATAGGTAGGGCAGTTAATATTTCATTTATTTGATCAGCTACTTAGTGTTTATACACAAATAGTGAATTATCTTTTAAATAAAAGACTTCCCTGGGTTGACAATTTATATTGAGCATTCTGTATGTTAGTTGTAATTAAATTGCATATAGAGTGACTAACATGCCTCGAAAGGATCAACATAGCTAGGATTCACTCATGGAAATAATAGACTAGGGAGAAGTCACACCAATGTGAATACCCTCATTGATTTAATACACATAGGTATATCCTCCAAGGTCAAACAGTTGGTCGAGCTCACCGATGTAGGAAGGCTCAACTCATAAACTTAATTGTGTTTCAGGTGCTTCTATAAATGTATTCGAGAAGGTTAATGTGAGATCTAATTTCATGGGTTCGAGGTCCATGATGGGAACCACTACATGCATGGAATTTGACATAGCACTCACATAATAGAGGATCCATCCCTCCTTCATGCCTATGTAGTCAATAAAAAGATAAAATAGGTCATGGACTAAGAAAGGTACATGCACCGAGGCT
Source organism: Pseudotsuga menziesii (assembly GCA_001517045.1). Taxonomy (NCBI): domain Eukaryota; kingdom Viridiplantae; phylum Streptophyta; class Pinopsida; order Pinales; family Pinaceae; genus Pseudotsuga; species Pseudotsuga menziesii. Next base: position 399,134 of record LPNX010046350.1, on the reverse strand, counting down.
TCATGCACAAAAATTTTGAGAAGAGGAAAGGCCATGTAGAGGTGTACTCAGTATTCACAGCAGGTGAGTTGTTGAAGAGGTAGGATGTGACCATGTAGGGAGAGATATGCGCAGTTGTTTCTCTTCTTGAGGGATCACTCACACAATTTGGGTCTCATGTAAAGTAAAAGAGATAATGTCAACTTAGGGTTTGATTCTCATAGAGGGAGGACACATGTAGCAAGTTTGAAAAACACAAAGAAATACATATCATTTATATAGTATCATTCACGTAGAGAATTCACTGAGTCGAGAGAGAAATGAATTCACTACGAACTCACTTTTGAAGAGGAATATTGGTAGTACACAAGTATGAGAAGGTAGAGGGAAAAGGTAGATGATAACTAGACTAACAAAGCAAGGAATATGGCATGCTAAGCAGATCTTTTGAGAATCAAGGGTTATGGTAGAGCCCAATCTCTTATATCATTGATGGATTCATAGGAGTAAATCATAATAGATTTATTTTATTTAATGATATTAACTTATTTATACCAAAGAAGTGACCTTTAGTTTTATATTCCAAATATATGTTTCTTATTGTTCATATTCCTTATAACAACTAAATATTTACATTTTCACCTTAATCTCCTTGAATAAAGTTTCCAATAGATAAAAGTAAATAGAAATAATATCAAAACAATTTCTATATACTATTGTGTTATTATTTAATGATAGTTGAACTTGGCTGGATCTCTGTCTTTCCCAATCAAATAAACCCCACTTCTCATTCCAAGATCATATGAAGCAATTATGACTATAATTCCACTTCCATTTTTTTTTAATATTTTGCAGTACATAATAATTCATGATTCTCCCAATCATGTGATAATAGACAATAAGATCACTAAGAACATGGATTCTTAGTTCCATATGTGGCTATAAAATTCAAAAAAGTGCATACCATGTCAAATGAAATGAAAACCATGTTTTACGTAGCATTTGAATAAACCAGAACTGTGACAATGGTCTCTAGGAATTTGTTTCCAACTTGAATAAAATCACTTAGCATTTTCAGGGTATTATTTTTAATTCAACTTCAAAGAATTTGAGATTAGGGAAAATATTTGTTGGAAAAATTATCCATTATAAAGGGTGAATTCAATTAGAAATCCAAGAACAAAACAGAGTATAAAATGAAGCCATGATCTCTTCCAAACATGTAGTTTTTTCTTCATCTCTTTGATGACTACAAAGTTTTTATGGGTGAACCTCAGTTAAAAATGACCACATCAATCACTTAACAATATAAATACACAAAACTATGAGATTGCGCCACTACATTGAATGGATGGGAGGGTGGCCTCCATATAACCCTAGATAGTGGTTGGTATAAACGGTTGAATAACCATTATGGAAATACTAAATTATTTGGTTAGGTTTTGAATCTAACAAAGGCTTGGTGGGAAGTTGGGATCTAGATAACCAAGGTTGATGAATCTACGGAGGGAAATTACCTTGAAAGAACAAAACAAATAAAGCAAGAGATATAAGAGGGAAGACAAAGTCTAGATAAATCTATTGTTTAAGAGAAGTAAGACAAGACCTTTCTACTCTCACACTATCTCATAAAATAATAAGACTTGAACACAATATATAGTGGAGAAAACCAAATGAAATCTTGTAAGAGATCAAAAATTATAAACATAAAATTGAAGTTAAACCAAGAGAACCAATAATACATGAGAAACCCAGAAACTAGATAGAGTTGGAATATTAGTTTTCTTGAATCTTACAAAACTTTTAAAGGATTTACAATATTCCTAAATTCTAATTACCTAGACAAGAAACAATAAAATATAGATAGGTCTAAGAAGATAATTCCATATGTATATGCACAGAACTCAAGGTTTAGCAAATCTTCATAACAATGAAATATACATAGATATATAAGAGGGACACCATCAAAGTGGTTGTGTTAGAGTTAGGGGTGTATTATGTGCCTTGTTGTTCCTTAACAATATCAGAGAGTTAAAAACATAATTTCTTATTATCTATAGAGTATGAATTCCACTTTGTTCTGTGTGAATATTCCCTATTTCCTCCCTTAGTATTAGAATTCCATTCAAATGGATAAGAAATTCCATTGAATAAAGCACATTGTAAGAGTGTTGGTATCCTATAAAAGATTGTCAATAGAGAATATATAGTTCATCAATGGATGTAAGGATTAATACATTAGATGTCTCTGAGAATTGATAATTGATAATATTTCCTCTTGAACAAAATTCTTGGTGGTAGGAATTATGTGCAACAATTAAGAATAACCAATAGCATTGAATCTACCTTAATTCAAACAATTAATGTCAATTCTAAATATTAAACATCATATTATTGTTTACGATCATAATATGGATCCAAAATAAAGGCATATTGTATGTTTAACCCATTATTTTGACAGGATAAAATAAAAAATTATTTGTATTTCCAAAGTATAAACTAAAGATCTATTTCACCAAAATAAATAATGTATATATTAATATTAATTATTACTATTCTTATATTGAGATTTAATGTTTTTTTTGTAAAAATACTTCTTATATTTACATAAAATAATTTACAAGGAAGACATAATACAACATGAGAGTATGTGCAAATGTAAAAACAACCTCATGTCGGAGTCATTTACCCAACATGCACACTTATTTGGTCAATTTTGGCCTGTTTACCCACTGTCCTAAGTTTAATTGACTTACTTGGAATCAGATGAGCACACTATGACATCAGCATGAGCTCACCCACACCCTATTTTAGTCAAGGAGGCCAGCTAATCCTTCTCCTTCATTCGGGGAGGCTAACTGGGCTTCTTCCTTCAAACAGGGAGCATTTATGGGGTGATCTGAGTGTCATAAATGCACCTAATTGCTATCTGATTGTTACAATCTATTAAGTTGAGTTGTGAAGGCACCTCCATTCATTATTTCATTATTTTTTGTCATTATTTATGAACTGGACCTAACACATGCACCTAAAACCACTTCGATGACATGTTTACTTCAGTCAACTCCATTGGAGCTACTTGGAGTTATGGATGTGCTACCTCCTTTAGTTGGACATGTAGTTACCCATGATGAGTCACTTTCAGTTAGACTCAGTCATCTATTGCACTCTAATTCATTTAGGACTTAGTTTAGAGTCAGTTATTGATTAGCTTGGTGGTTAACTATGTGTGTCGATTATGGTCGACATTCAGTTAGGCTACACACATCCATTCAATTCGAATGGGCTCCTTGATTATTCAAATTGTATTGTAATTCATGCACCTTTCATGACCATTGTATTGTCTTACTCATTCTTTATTGATTATACTGAGCTGCGACATTCTATTGCAACACCATTATGCCATTTTCATGCTTAATTGTACGAAATCTCTTATGAGACTATGTTTCCCTAAGTCTAATTCTTGGATGATGTGTTGAGGTCGATAGGAATAGACTTGTCAAAGGAGGGCCATGATGTTTCCCTCATCATCGACCCCCAAAAAAAAAAAAATTATGTTGAAGTGATGAAAACAACCATACGATCGATTCAGATGTGACCAACTCAAAGGAAGGAAAGGAAATTGTAAATATAGACTCAAAGGATTCCCTTAAACATTGAATGGCATGACAAATGACTTAGCATCATTGATTCAACAAGAAAGAGACCAGATGTAATGCAAGGACAGGGAGATGCATTCATTGAATTGAATCAAAGGAGTTAAATGACACATGAAAGTGGATCGAATCAAGGACAGGCTGAATATCCAACAGTTTGGAATGAAAATGTAGACAGGTGCCATGTTTAAGGTTGGACTATGAGCTTCCATAAATACAAATGAAATATGTATCCCATTCCCTTAATTTCCCGATCGTGAAGGATTAGTAGCTCTTTGCTTTTTAATGATCTTGAAAAGGGTAACAAATGGTCGATGTATCTCATAAAGTGATGAGCCCATTCCCATATGTTTTATGAACCTGAGAAAGGAGGGGTTCGTTCCCAGAAAGGGTCTTTCATTGTTTAGTTTTATGAGTTCGAGGAAGGTAAAATCAGTCGTCATTTCATGTTTAAAGAGTCTAAAATGACTAAGAAGACTCCAATGTGTACTTTTTCATAAATTTAATCACCAAGGCCTGAAAAAGTATAAGCTGATTACTAGGAGAAATATTATAGTTGCAATAAAATAGAGTGTACATTTTTCACAAATGAGTCCAATCAGTCTGAAAAATGGGTAAACTATCACCGACTAGACGATCATTCAAATACTTTTACAAGCATGAAAGCATCAAGCTCACTTGGCAATCTTTTCATGTTTAGGGATCCTGAAAAGAGATTAAAGGTGACTAATAACTATGTAAGGGGTTCTTTTTTCATAATCCATTTTAACTAGATATATTTTCATTAATTTTTTAACGAGCACGTCGAAGACATAAAAAGCACTTGGTACTTTTTGAACTTAACACAGAGCGTGAAAAACACAAAAAGAAACTCACTTGTAGTCAAACAAGTCCAAAAATAGATTGAAATACCCAAAAATTAAGTTAGAGCATGATTACCACGAAAACTGTAGAAAAACGTATGGAAAGACCCTAAATATTTAATTATTCCATCAATTTTTTTTAATAAAAAGACCAAAAATAATGTACAATTAGTGGAATAGTAACAAATTTCTTACCGTTGTGTTTTTCACTATTGACATTTGGTTAAAACTTGTCAATAGGAGAGGATTTCTTGGTGGAGATTCTGGGAGTTACAGGCCACATCTAACCAAGCTGTCTGGAGAAGGTAATAGCCAAGCCCTAGCTCTTTCTTTTCATGGTTCATTTTTTTTTCTTTGAGTTTGTTTTTGGGTGTTTTGAGATGAATTTCTGAAGAGGGAGAGCATGCACATGATGACTCTTTTCTCCCTTTCAGGATGTGCATTGGTGCACCCTAGAAAGGAGGAAAAGCATCGAAGGCGCTCTATCTCTTAAGTGTAAGAGATTCATTGCTATGTTCCCTTAGGGAAAGAGAATCGATGATAAGGGAATCTCAAAAAACTAAAAAACAAGCAATATTTTCATGTTTCAGCTCTTGATCTGGAGTCTAGCAGGTGTTTGACGGATGTTCCATTAGTTTTTTACAGGAATTTCACTCCCAAGATGGTGCTCTAGAGATCAACGAAAGATGATCTCAATGATTCCCAAGCGTCAAATGATCCCATGACCTTTCACATCCCCTCATATCCACTAGAGAGAGAACATGACCATAACTGCTCGCTCTGATACTACATTGTCACATCCCCTCCCATCCACTAGAGAGAGAATGCGACCATAGTTGCTTGGTTTGATTGTTGCAGGAGCATTCAGCTTGAATTTTATTGAATTCTATATGTATTTTGATGGATTCTCAATTTTTGCAAAAATCTATAGAGGCATGAATTCATTTTTCGTTCACTCTATTCAAGTCTGAGTATAAATTATCTAACTTCCCAATAGAAGAGAATTGATCCTGTCAGTGATCAAGTTGATGATGTACGATGAAATATCTCAGAGGATATTGAACAACGGAGAAAGATTGCGACAAAAATCAATGGTCACAGTATTTCCCACATCTGGAGATAGATCAACGGCTGAGAATCAACCCGCAAGAATCAACGATGCGGAAATCTTGAGTTTGCGGAATCGGGGAAATCTGGAAATTGCAATCCTGCATCATGCATGTGGAATAGACTGTTGCGGATATAATTAGTTGCAGAAATAGAGAATGTGAATCTGCATCCTACATCCTACATCCCACATGTGGAAAGGAGAGTTCCAGAAGGATATTTGCGAAAAATAGAATTTACAGAAGAACGTTTTTGCATCCTGCATCCCGCAAGTTGCGGAAAGGAATATTTCGGGCAGGAAATTCAACCTATTAACAAAAGTCTTGGATGGATTTGATCTTTCAGGCCATCACCAATCTGACAATCTAAGCCCCATAACATAATTTAAAAACTCATTGAAAGAAAACATAAACAGATGCATACAACTGCAATTATACAATGGAAGCAATTCATCAATTCAACACATTAAGCATGTTCATCATATTTCATTAAGCAAATACAACTGCAGATATTAACATAGACAAGAATACTTATCTTGAAAGAAGTTTGTCCTGCAACGTTGCGCTCATCAATATATCAGTAGCATGGCCACCCCCGATCTGGGAATGATTCCCACAAGGAATAAGGAACACTATCAGTCTCAGACATAGCTAAGGATACAACAAAAATAATCTAAGCCAACATAGTTGGGTTTATCAGGCTATAAACAAACAAGCCAATATATTGCTGGGTTTATGAGGCTAAACATCCAAGCGAGTTAACTATTGGGTTTATCAGGCTACTCAATCAAGACAACTAGCATATGGGTTTATCAGGCCACACATCCAAGCCATGTCACTACTGGGTTAGTCAAACTCCAGTCAGTCAAGCCAACATTCACATTAAGGACCATCCAAGCCAAGTAATAGATGGTTTTATTAGGACGCAAAGGAGATGGAAAGCTTGAACTGCTAATCTAGTCAGCTCAACCACCAAGCTATGGACACCTGCACTAGATCGGGCTTGGATACTAAAACATCTACACACCCAACATAAGGAAGCGTCCCCTTCTCTGCTACACATCCCCTTAGTCTATGCCTTCAATTCTAGTGTTGTTTAGGGTGTGCAAAGAAGAAAACCAGCCCCTCTAGATCTATTTCTAAGTTTCCTTCCTACACCATTTTTATAAAGCTAGTTCAGACCCAATTCCACTCCAAACCAGTTCAGACCAAAGCAAAATATGCACACACAGCAAACCACAATGTCAACACAGCAAAAAAGGCTTCCACTCACTCTGTGATAGAGGAGACCATTGTACAACAACACTGAGGAAACCATAGATGACCACTCTTTCTCATAAAATTGAGTGATCTCCACTTCTCATTCGTTCAACAAACAAAGGAGACCCCGAACCTTTGTGCAGTTGAGGATGGTGACAACAGGTGAAAAACCCTAAACACAACACGGTTCTATAAGCAGGATGAATGCACATCACGCATGAACAGAATGGAATAGAGAATGATCAGAATGGACCACAACATTTCGGTGAGAACCAGATGATGGACTGGGCATGCATAATGAGGAAAAAAACTGAAAACGTGAAGGATGGATGATCAAAAACTTCCCCCGCTCCCCAAAATGTGATGGAAAATGAAAACGTGAATGCATGAGGGAATGGGCATAGATTTTTGGGTGTTTTCTTTTAACACATGGCTTTTCCCCTAATGGCTCAAGGTTAAACAGTCCCCCCCTTTATCCTTAGGAAATCATGCCCCCATCTCATTATTTGTTTCTTTGACATAGTTGGTTGTGGGTTTTTAATTAAATTGCATATTTATATGATGTCCAAAATTATAATGTGTCTGCTAGCACAAAATACCATCGGCATCGATTTTAATCGCTGAAACATAAAACACTAAATCAATGGTGGGGGTTTTTCCTTTAGCTCCATGCAATGATTAATTACAATATTTACGTTATATATATTTAATGCAAACAAGGTCAAAACTGGGGTGTTACATTCCCCTCCCCCTTCAACAGCACTGTCCTCAGTTCTTTACAAAACTGAACAAAAATGCTACATTGGTACAACCCTCAGTGCTCCATAGAATTGAACAAAAATGGATGTGTCAATCACATGGCATCCTCCAGCTCCCATGTACCCTTTCTAGGACCATATTTCTCCCATTACACCTTTTCCTGCTCTATGGCTTGGTTCCAGAGCATTATGACCTTCCTGTCGAGGATGCGCATTAGCTCGATTTGGAATTCTCCCTTGGGTTCCACCTAAATCACATCCCAATTTATCACATGGTTAGGATCATGTACATATCTCTTAAGAAAAGAAACATGAAAAACATTATGAGCCCTAGTGCTAACAGGAAATGCAAGTCTATATGCAACTAGCCCTATTCTTTCAAGCACTTCAAACGACCCATAGTATCTAGGTGAAAGCTTGGCAAAACTTCAAAGCTTCAAGGAACTCTTCTTTTCCCTCACTCTGAGGTAAACATGATCCCCAACACTGAACTCTCTGTTCACCCTATGCTTATCTGTATAGATTTTTTGTTTGTCCTGGGATGCTTTCAGATTCTTCCTGATCTTTACAACCTCCTGCTCCATCTCCTTGAGAAATTATGGACCAAGCACAACCATGTTCACTGGATTATCCCAAGTCACTGGTGTCTTACACCTCCTACCATACAAAGCTTCATATGGACTCATCCCCAAGGATTCTTTCTTTTCATTGTTATATGCAAATTCTACCAAGTGTAAATAATCTTCCCACTTGGTTGGTTTTCCCATCACATACATGTGAAGCATGTCTTCAAGCACCTGGTTAACCCTCCCTGTCTGCCCATCAGTATGAGGATGGTTGCTGAAATTCAACTTTTTACCCAAATATGTAAACAATCCATTCCAAAAATTGGAATTGAACTTGACATCTCTGTCAGAGACTATTGCCTTAGGAAATCCATGCAATTTGAAAATATCCTTCATGGAGATCTTTTCAATGTCATCGGTATTATGCGTAGACTTAACTGGTATAAAATGTACTTCCTTTTTCAACTTGTCCACCACAACCATGATGGAATCATGTTGTCTCGAAGTCATTGGCAATCCTGTAATAAAATCCATGGAAATAACTTCCCATTTCCATTTTGGCATTGGAAAAGGATGCAACAAACCTGCTGGGTGTTGATGCTCAACCTTCATCTGCTCACATTTCATGCACCTTGAAATATATTCAGCCATGTCCTTTTTCATTTCTGACCAAAAGTATTGCTTTCTAGCTATAGCAATTATCTTCTGATATCCTAGGTGACCAGAATATGGAAATTGGTGGATCTCATCCATAAAAACTCTTCTCAAATATGCCACATTTGGAATATAAATTCTTTTCTTATAGGTAAGAAGTCCACCTCCTTCTAATTTATATCCCTCATACTTATTTTCAAGGCTTTGCTGCTGCAATTTGTCCTTGACCTGTGCATACAATTCATCTTCAGCAACATGATTAACAATATGCTGCCTTAACTCCTATTGGAAAATACTAAGAGATGCCACATGCATTTCCTGCACCTTACTGCTGAGTGCATCAGCTACCTTATTCTCTTTTCCCTTTATGTGCTTGATTTCAAAATAAAACTAACATAAAAACTCCAGCCATCTAGCTTGCCAAGCATTTAAAGTAGGCTGATCAAACAAATACTTCAGACCACAATGGTCTGTCCTTAGCTCAAATATTCTTCCCATCAAGTAATGCCTTCACATCTTTAGAGAATGTACTATGGTTACAAGTTCCAGATCATGAGTGGCATATTTTTTCTCATGTTCCTTCAAATTTCTTGACTAATAACATATTACATGGTTGTCTTGCATAAGAACTACTCCAAGTCCTTGACCACATGCATCAGTACACACCACAAAATATTTCTCTAGGTCTGCAACTTTCAATACTGGTGCACTTGTGAGAATATTCTTCAACTGTTGAAAGCTTTCTTCACACCTCGATGTCCATTCAAACTTTATCCCCTTCCTTTGCAAAGAAGTGATGGCATGTGAAACCTTTGAGAATGCTTCAATGAATCTCCTGTTGTATCCTGCAAGTCCCATAAAAGATCTTACATCTGTCACATTTCTTGGAGTAGGCCAATTCATAATGGCTTCAATCTTGTCAAGGTCCACAGATATACCCTCTTTTGAGATAATGTGACTCAAATATTGAATTCTATATTTATAGAAGTCACACTTGCTCAACTTTGCATACAACTGATGCTCCCTGAGCAATTGTAATGTCAATTTCAGATGCTCTTCATGCTCTTCCTCATTATTAGAATAAATAAGAATGCCATCAAGGAAAACAAGAACAAACTTGTCCAAAACCTACTGAAAACACTAGTCATAAGGAACATAAATGTAGCTGGTGCATTTGTGAGACCAAATGGTACCACTACAAACTCATAATGTCCATACCTTGTTCTAAAGGTTGTCTTCTGAATGTCTTCATCCTTGATTCTCAGCTGATGGTAACCTGTCCTCAATTCAATCTTGGAAAATACATTTTCTCCTCTCATTTGGTCAAAGAGGTCATCAATTCTAGGCAAAGGATATTTGTTCTTCATAGTGACTTTGTTCAGTTGTTTGTAATCAATACACAATCTGACTGTACCATATTTATTCTTCACAAATAGAATGAGTGCTCCCCAAGGAGACACAATCAGCCTGATATACTTATTCTCCAATAACTCTTGCAACTACACCTTCAACTCTAGCATTTCTATTGTACTCATTCTGTAAGGTGTCTTGGACACTGGTGCCACTCCTGGCACAAGCTCAATTGTGAAATCAATGTCTCTCTTTGTAGGAAGCCCGAGAATCTCATCAAACATCCCTGAATTCCTGCAACACATGAAAGTCCTCTAACCTAGTAGTTTCATTCTCTGTTTCCTCCACAATATGAGTTTCATACAACTAGAAACCCTTCCTACAAAACTTCTTCAACTACATTGCTGAAATCTTCCTCACAAAAATCACCTTTGGAATGCCTCTTAGAACTATTGGGTTCCCTTCTTCATCCATGCATTCAAAAGTCTTATTATAGCATTCAAGATTTACCCTGTGAGATTCTAACCAATCCATTCCAATGAGAACATCATAGGAACCAAGTGGTAGAACATCCAGATCTACACAAGTGACCAATCCATTCATCACCAATGGGAGTTTCTCTACCACTTCACTAACCTTTCTCCTAGTTCTGGTGGCTAGCTAAACTAACCATGATTTGCAATGCTTTACTTTCTTAAAAGCTTAAATATCCACTACTCTAGGATTAATGTAACTGTGAGTAGAACTAGGGTTAACCAAAATATAAATAGATTACTCAACAATCTTACCTACAACTTCAACCATAGTTGACTAGTGATCTTCCTAGTGGTCCTCCAGTGCTGCATAAATCCTAGGGACGGCCCTTGCTACTTCACCCACTATTTCTGCCTCTTGAATGCTGTAATATGGCCTTGCATTCCCATTCTCAAGTGGACAATTCCTGCGCATGTGGGGTCCTCCACATTTCCAACATTAGAGTGGTTCTCTGTTCTGTTGTGGATCTCTTGGATTTTCTCCAACCACTGTAGCTAGCTGCTTCTAAACTTGGGATGGTTGCTTCTACTGATTCTTGAAGTTAGAAGGTTTGAAACCTTTCTTCCTTTGGTCAAAATTCGTATTCTTCTTGTCCTTCCATGTCTTATGATAATCAGGTTTTCCTTTTCTTTGCTCATAGAAATACTTATGTTTCCTTATCACTTCTTCCAGAGTTCTAGGTTCATAAAACTCAATTTTGTCTTTGTAAGACTGAGGAAGTCCACTCAGGAAATGCTAGATTTTTATTTTTCATCTTTGATGTACCTGACATACCTCAACAGCTCCAAGAACTTTTTTTCATACTCTTCCATGGTCTGTTTCCCCAATCTTAGCTCATGGGATTCTTTTATCTTATCATCATAGTATATGTCACAGAGGTACTTCTGCTTGAAATACTTCTGGAACTGTTTTCACACAATCTTCCTTTCATTAATCTTTTCCACTTGCTTGAAGTGCTCCCATGATATGGATTATCTTCCAGTCAAATTGAATATGGCTACCCTATCCTTCATATTTCCCAAGTAATCTTGGACTTGGAAATATTTCCTCATCCTAAGAATCCAATATTCAACTTCTTGACCATTCTTTATCTCACCATTGAAGGTATGAGGCCTTTCCTTCTTAAATTCATCACGTGAACGGTTCTGGTAGTGCCTATTTCTCTTATTCTTGTGAGAAGAAGAACTTGAACCACTAGTGGATCCTTCATAGTTAGATGACCCACCAGGAGATCTCTTTCTTCTTCTAGTAGTGCTCTTACTTCCTTTTGGTCTCACTATCTGGTCACCGGAGCTCATCCGCCTCTGAATTTTTGTTAAACTTTGTAGCATGGCTACATTTAGCTAATTCTGCTCCTTCAGAGCCTTAACCAATCTTTCATTATCTTTCCTATGAATTTGCATCTCTAACCTTAGGATTCTCATGGTGGCTACAAAATCTAGGGGAGTATCTTGAAACCTCCTCCCATTAGACTCTGTCTCAACATTTCCAACTTGGACATTTTCCCCCATAGCATCTTCCTCATAGTTATTGGGGTTCTGTGCATCATCACACATGTTGGTTCTCATGGCTCATCCAAACCAAATTTACCAAACTGCACTATCTGGAATGTTGCCCTTTGAAGGTGACTATAATTCTACAAAATGTGTTAATAAACAAAATTTTTAGCTACATAATAAAATCAAAAGTAAAAACCATTTACCAACAACTTTGTTAACTATTCAACTTGTCCCATCAAGGCCCAATGCTGCAACCTACAACTATGATACCACACTTTCATGTCTCGTACCGTCCACTAGAGAGAGAACACGACCATAACTGCTCACTCTGATACCACACTATCACATCCCCTCCCATCCACTAGAGAGAGAACGCGACCATAACTTCTTTCTCTGATTGTTGCAGGAGCATCCAACTTGAATTTTATTGAATTCTTTATGTATTTTGATGGATTCCCAATTTTTGCAGAAATCTATAAAGGCATGAATTCATCTTGCGTTCACTCTATTCATGTCTGAGTATAAATTCTCAAACTTCCCAATAGTAGATAATTGATCCTGTCAATGATCAAGTCAATGATGTATTAATAAAGATCTCAGAGGAGATCGAATGATGGAGAAACATCACGATGAAAATCGATGGTCACAATCTGTCCTTCCATTCCAGTGTTGTTCAGGGTGTGCAAAGAAGAAAACTAGCCCCTCTAGATCTATTTGTGAGGTCCCTTCCTACACTGGGTTTATCAAGCTAGTTCAGACCCAATTCCACTCCAAACCTGTTTAGACCAAGGAAAAATATCCACACACAGCAAACCACATTTTCAACATAGCAAATCAGGCTTCCACTCACTCTATGACAGAGGAGACCATTGCACAACAACACTAAGGAAACCATAGATTACCACTCTTTCTCATAAAATCGAGTGATCTCTACTGCTCATTTGTTCAACAAATAAAGGAGACCCCAAACCTTTGCGCGGCTGAGGATGGTGACAATAGGCCAACAACCCCAAACAAAACATGGTTCTGCAAGCACGGTGTATGAACAACGTGCATGAACATAATGGAATAGAGAATAATCAGAATGGAACACAATGTTTTGGTGAGAGCCAGATGATGGACTGGGCATGCACAATAAGGAAAAANCATGAGGGAATGGGTTTACGTTTTTGGGTGTTTTATTTTAACACATGGATTTTCCCCCAATTGCTCAAGGTTAAACATCCCCCCCCCCCCTTATCCTTAGGAAATCATGCCCCCATCTCATTATTTGTTGCATTGACATAGCTAGTTATGGGTTTTTAATTAAATTGCATATTTATATGATGTCCAAAATTATAATGTGTCGTCTAGCACAAAATATCATCGTCATCGATTTTAATCACAAAAACATAAAACATTAAATCAATAGTGGGGAATTTTCCTTTAGCTCCACATCATGATTAATTAAAATATTTAGATCATTTATATTTAGTGCAAAAAGGGTCAAAATAGGGGTGTTACATGACCATAAGAGCTTTGAGAGAATGCAAGATCCTAAAATATTTTAAGGTGCCAGGGATGAGGGATTATGTACGGTTGTTGGAGTATTTGATCTGTATGTGGGATCCTGACCAACAACATTTTCAGGTTGGGACACACATATTGACCATAGATGTCGAGGACATCTATTTCTTGATTGGCTTATCCCAGAGGGGTAGTCTAGTGGTCCTTACAGGTCCTAGGGGTGGAGATATGTTGGTAGAAGACCTCATTGATGGATATTGTGTGGTAGGGACTAGATTCCAGTGAGGAAATATCAAAATAAATCATATTGTAGACTAGCCTTTGAGGAATATGTCCTTCGTGATAGAGAAGGTAGCGTGGAGGAGGGGTCCCCACCAGACCACTCGTGCTCACTTGGTGTATGCGATGGAGTGTATGGATCCTACCATATTCAACTGGTGCGAGGGGCTACTAGTCATTCTCAAATATCAGTTAACAAATTGTTGGAGGGGGGAAATAAAATAGTTTGGCTATGGGGTAGTAGTAGTGTCCTTCTTCCTTGAGCAGGTACCATCAATGCGACTAGAGGTGCCTTTGATTAGGATAAATGTCGAGGATCCAAGGATGTTGAAATGGGTCGAGTCGATGTCCTGACATGGTGGTGGTGGAGGCCCTAGAGTCGCATATGGGGTGGTATTTTTTTGTTGGTTATGAGGCCAACTACTAATGATTAAAGACTACGTGTATGCTAGAGCGGACTTCAGGGGTGATCTTGATCTCCCATTACCTGAGGGGGATCAGTGGAATGATCGAGGTAAGAAGCATACCATTACATATGTTTTTGTTTTATGGTATATTTAATTTTTTTTGTTCATTTTGAGTGATATTGAGACATACAATTTTGTTTGTGCAGACATAGGACCTTGTTGTCCGACGGTAAACTCACCCATAGAGAGGCGAGGAGTAGTGAGGGATATAGTTTTCATAAATGTGGAGGATGAAGAATAGATCCAAGAGATTGAGGACAATATTCAACAACTGAATGTGGGAGTACCTGACATCTCGATAGATGATCTTCCTAGGATCTACCAATTCCACACTGCAGGAGTATCTGGATGCTTTGAGAGGTTACTCTTCCAAGTGGCCCATGCTATGATGTGCTCCCACAAGAACAAGGATTAGTTCAGAGTGGCTTCCTCATTTTTATATTGTATTTATATTGAAAGCTTCGAAGCTTTATATTTTCCCCTTTTATATGTACTAGAGACTCGATAGTTCCATATTTTGGGTGGAATTAAAGCTTATGGCTTCAGTTATGTATCTCACCACCAATTTATATATATATATAAATTGGTGTTGAGATACATAACTGAAGCCATAAGCTTTGATTCCATAAATGTGGAGGATGAAGAAGAGATCCAAGAGATTGAGGACAATATTCAACAACTGAATGTGGGAGTACCTGACATCTCGATAGATGATCTTCCTAGGTGCTACCAATTCCACACTGGATGAGTATCTGGATGCTTTGAGAGGTTACTCTTCCAAGTGGCTCGTGCTATGATGTGCTACCACAAGCACAAGGATTAGTTTAGAGTGGCTTCCTCATTTTTATATTGCATTTATATTGAAAGCTTTGAAGCTTTAGATTTTCCCCTTTTATATGTACTAGAGACTCAATAGTTCCATATTTTGGGTGGAATTAAAGCTTATGTCTTCAGTTATGTATCTCAACACAAATTTATATATATATATATATATATATATATATATATATATATATATATATAATTTACATATGCGTGTGCGATGTGTTATGTGTATGAATGGATACTTATGTATTTATGTGATTTAATGCATGAAATCAATGTTAAAATGAACTTCAAATATGAGCAAGATACCGATCCAAGCCAAAATTCACCATTGAAATAGCTACCGTGTTAAAATGTCTTGGGATGTGATGGTAAAAAACATGTTCAAAAGACCTTTTCAAAATTTGATCTCTTTGGAATGTACAAAGAAGTAGGGGGTTCTGAATGGTGTATACTTGGTTTAACTGATGTACAACTAACTATGAATCTAGTTAAACCCTAATCTAACTCACATCACTAGCAAGAGCTTCAGTCAACAAACCAATCAATGCATGGTACTCTGCAAGATTGTTTGTGGGGAGACCCAAACAAGTTCCTCCTAATCTCACGATATTGTCAATAGGAGAGTACAATACCCAAGCCGTCGATGTGATATTCAAGTTGTAACAACTAGCACCATTCACAAAGCCCAAAAAGGTGGTCATCTATTCATTTTAAACATAATACTACATGAGAAGGCTTACCTAAGACAAATATCACATTCACACCAAATCCACACAAAAATATATAACCGTTATATACAGAAAACCTATGCTAAATGATCTGTTCATAGTATTTTTTGAGATAGAAAGTAATGTTCCTTTTTCGAAATTTTATTAAAATGACCAATTTTTCACTTTTTTCCCTATTTCGACCTTTGACTAGTTTTGATGTCTAGGTCTCCAAATTGACCCAAATGATCTCAAATTGTACCAGAAGGTGTATGAATTATATTAAGACTTGAATATAATGTTCAGGGATTATTTATGACCCTCCAATTACTTCTTCAAACTTGTTTAATATTCTGTCCAAAGTAGGAGTCTTTACTAGCAAATTGGGGTTCCAATTCCCCCACATTAAATACTAAAAATGGCTTCCCAAATGCTCCCAAATCCCACTAGAATTTATGAAAATAGGTATAGTATGTTTAATATACATTTTCAAGGTCTCATATGCATCATTATTCATTTTACACATACAAAGTCACTAATTTGACCCTTGGGGAAATGGCACCAAATATTCTCCAAATGCAATTAAACTGAGTAAGATGAATTCAAATGCTTAAGTGATGACATGAAACTTGTAATAGTCATAAATTACATTCCATTAGAAATAATCAACACTACCATGACATACATCAATATAGTGGGGAAATGGTCATTGTTTGCTCATTGATAATCACGGTTACATACAACCATTTGGTATTTCGACCTGATACATTATGAAGATGAATAACATAGTATATTAATATTATTACAATCATAAATTTACCATGATAATATCTCCCAAAAATTACAATCATCAGCATTACAATGGCATACATCAATCTAGTGGGGAAATGGTCATTGTTTTCTCATTAATAATCACTTTTACATACAACCATTTGGTATTTCGACCTGATACTTTCTAAATATTAATAACAGAGTATATTAATATTATTACAATCATAAATGGACCATTATAATCTCTCCCAAAGAGTACAATCACTCACCCAAAGCGCAATCCCTCCATGAGCAAAAATATGCAATAAATACTGGAAATGGTTGAGAGAATGTGCTGCACTAGAAGAAACCAAGAGCTTCCCTGTAGATTAAACCTGAAAATACAAAATACATTAAATATCCATGAAATACCTGAATGGACTCTCCAAACACCAACTTGGATGGGAATCTTTTGCCTTCAAATTTGGCTAAGGCAAGAAACTAGTCATCCACTAGCTCTCTCTCTTCACAAATGCAAATTTCTCAAATGATAAAAATATGCCTTCATTATTTGTTCTTGACATAAACTTTATAATCTCTCTATGGGTTTACTTCCTTCCAATATATGCATTCCAACTCTAGTTGGGAAGATATTCCAAAGAATGCCACTTGTGCAACAATCCCTAGTCTCCCAATTCCACCAAATCACATGTGGAAGAATATTAGCCGCCCTAACTCCCTTGAGCGCCCTCTTGGAGATATTTTTATACATGAAATGTCATATATGTCATATTTCAGCCTTTATATCTGATTCATTTCATTTCTATCATAACAAATTCGTCATTGTTGTCATAGAGCTAGGGAATCTAGTCCAAGTGTCTCACTGGCTCCAAAATGCCTCTCCCTCTTCCATGGGAGTTGCTCTTCTACTCCAATTCGACCTTAATTGATTCATGCCAAGTATATGTACCTTCAAAATCCCAATACCCTTGGTATTCTTATGGATTCGAAATGAAAAGAGGAGGATGCCATGTGGCATAGAAAATCTAGCTTGTGTGGGTCCCACATCCTCCATGTGTCTTCATGATCAATTTCCACTTTGATTGTCCCTTGTATTTATTTATTTATCTCATTTATTAAATATTTATTTCATTATAATTTTCAAACATCATTTATTTCCCCCCTTATTCCAAATCCCAAAGCTTCCACCCCCAACCTAGAACACTAGTAATTTTTCTCCTTGGCAATTATTTGACCCTTAGCATCAATTTGACAAACTCTCATGAATATGGAAAATGTGATTAGTCAATTGTGACCCAATGCAAAATTTGGGATATGAAAAATCCACCCTTCCCAATATTTCTTTTCCTCAGGCAATTTCAAACATGGGTGTTGAAGAACCTGCTTTCTGTATGATTCTTTGAAGTTGCCACTGAGTTGCCCAACTTTGAGTCTTTGAGATTCCATGAATATTTTAGAGAGGAACCACCATTATTGTTGCTGCACTTCTCTAATTAAAATCACTTTATTAAGTGGGGAATCCATCTCCCATACTGCTTGTTTCCCAAAAAAATTGAAATCAATGGGACTAAAAACTATCCGAGGGTCCCATTGCTTGTATTGCACTCCAACAATTAAGAGTGCTCTCCAACCCATACCATTAGGAAAGAGAATTCAGGGATACCATTTTCTTGTATGCATCCTTCCAACCATCATGAGTACATAATATATATCATCAAAGTACATAACAACATAATAAAAATGTACATCAAGGAGGTGCCTCATCAAAAAATCATGAAAGTGATTATACCTCCAAGTAAGTAGACCACCATTTGCCAACTGCATACAAGCTTGAAGTGACCAACCAAATCTTCTCCAATGACATAGGTGAGGCTCCCATGTCCTATAATTCTGCTCCAAAAGGATGTGATATGCATCAAAATATTCAGCCATGTATTCTTTCATCCAAGAAGTGAATGAAGAATCTCCACTAAAATCTGAAGCAAATAATGAGCAAAAAAACCAAGGACACTTCAAATGACTCAAAGAAGTCTCAACCATAGATCCATGAATGAGAGAATCATAAATATATAACAAAGTATGTGTCTGGAAATGAAAATGTTCTCCAATCGTAAATCTATTCACCCCGGTGTTGGATGAATTTCCTCCAACATCAAATGAACCAAGTGTTGAGTAAGAAAAACCATGAGTCTTCAAGTGACTCAAATGCATATCATAGGTGCATCCATGTAGATGTGCATTATCATAAAGTAAAAAATGATTCTGCTGCAAATTTGAATAAGAATGTTCTCCAACCTTGTCATCATAAAAAGTAAATCTAGGAGTTCCATACTCATCATGTGGCACCATCAAAAAGAACCCTTTCACCCATATGTCATTGAGACTAATGCTGCAAAACATGGAATTGTATGATGTAGGATGATGAGCTAACTCACCCAAATGACCAAAAAGTGCATAATTTTCATCATGGGAAGGATCCATATGGGTAGTATCATGCAGCTCCTTCAAAAGTGTGAAACCATTGTCATAGATTGGTTCCAATGTAGAGGAATCATGCTCTTCTTTAAAAATTGCATAACCTTCATTGAGAGACAATTCAAGTTCCTTTTACGCCACATCAAATGTTTGGATCTATTCAAGTTCATCTTCAAACACATCAAGAACATTAAAATTTCCGCATTTCTCATGATCCACCATGTCATGAGAATCCTCCAAACAATCTACCATTTGACAATTTGAAACATAGGAGAAACATTAGAGGAAATTTCAACTCAAAATGGGCCTCCTAAAGAGAATTAATAAAATAACATTTATTAATTTTGGAGGAAGAAAAAGAAAACTTTTTTGTTTGTATTTTTGACATATATCCTTGTGTTTTTACTCAAATTTTGATTGGGAGAGCCCGTTGGATGAGGAATTAAATTCTGCATCTAACGAGTACCCACTTGGCAAACTGTTGATGGGCCCGCTACCCCAAAAAGAAGAAATACCTGAAAAAATGTGATGATGACATCATCGTCACTTTTTTTCAGGTATTTCTTGTTTTTGGGGTAGCGGGGTCCATAAAAAGTATGTCGAGTGGGTACCTGTTGGATGCAGAATTCAATTCATCATCCAACGAGCTCTCACGATCAAAATTTAAGTAAAAACATGGGGAGATATGTCGAAAATACAAACAAAAAAGTAGTTTTTTTATGATACCTATCCCCAAATTTATATTAAAAAAGTGTTTAAGAGCTACACAATATTTCAAATTTAAAGCAATTTCATTGGCTAACACATGATGACATGGAATTTGAATCAAAGTTAAAAGGCCCATTTTGAGTTGAAATTTCCTCTAATGAAACAAGTATCTTGCAACTTTTCAAGAAGTTGCTCATTTTGAATTGTGAGCTTATGATTATACTCATTATTCTTCAAGTATGCATCATGTAACAATTCATTAAGCTCAAACAAATGGATTCTATCCAAAAGAAAAGACAATAAATTACCTTTGATGTGGCACATTTCTCTTTGAATCTTCTCCATGTATTCAACGAAGGATGTTTCCTCCAATGAAGTAGCTCTCCAACAAGAATTTGACACTAATGATTGAGTGTCATGGAGTATGTTAAGGGACTCTTGGATATCTCTTTCACTCATATTCAAAGACTCTTCAATGAAGGATGGTTCATGAGACCGAACCTTCTCTTCTTATTTCTGCTTGATTTGATCAACTTCTTGAAGCTCAAGTGGTGATGAGGAAGTTGATCTTGGTTCTTCATTCTCTGTCACAAGGTATTCCTCTTCATGCTTATTAGAAACTTGGCATGTAGCAACATTTTGAAATATGATCTCTATTTCACCAACATAGAGTTGTGAGCACCCATCAGTAGGTTCTCTTTCCTAGTTCAATGATCCATCAATAAATCTCTTTGATTTTCACAAGCCCCATCAGTAAGGATTGTGTGCTTGTCTTCACCTTCCTCTTTTTGTTCTTCTATGCAATCACATTAATGTGATTGATGTTCCACTTCATGAATATTTTCCTCTTCCTTTAATGGTGTATATAAGCTCTTTTCATCTCCTTTAGAACAAAATTTCTTCCACATATTCCATGTGATGTCTGTAAAACTGTATATCACTTCATCATTTAGAGTGCAGGATAAATCTTTGCTCTTTTCACAAGTAGGATGATTTTTATTTAATGAGTTCACATTTTCCTTCTTGTTCCTAAATCCATACTTGAAAATATATTCTTGGAAATAATATCTTTCATTAATATCCCCTCTCAAATTTCTATACTCCTGGAAGCATGCCTCAATATCTATGGTTGCAATTTCTTCTTTCGTTGATCAGGGAGGAAGGAAAGTAGGCATAGTGGGTCTATTGTGAAGCCAAGACATGTCTGCAATTTTTTCTTAAATTTATGGTCTTAATTAATAGGTTCCAATACCATGATCTGATACCATTTGTAATATCCCTTTTTCAAAATTTTATTAAAATGACCAATCTTTCACTTTTTTCCCTATTTCGACCTTTGACTAGTTTTGATGTTCAGGTCTCCAAATTGAACCAAATGCTATCAAATTGTACCAGAATGTGCATGACTGATATTAAGAATTGAATATGATGTTAATGGATTATTTATGACCCTCCAATTACTTCTGCAAACTTTGTTCATATTATGGCCAAAGTAGAAGTCTTTACTAGCAAATTGGGGTTCCAATCCCCCCACAATAAATATTGAAAATGGCTTCCCAAATGCTCCCAAACCCACTAGAATTTATGAAAATATGTAGAGGATGTTTAAAGAAAAATTTTAAGGTCTCATATGCATCATTATTAATTTTATACAGGCTATTATAACCCTCTCCCAAACAGCTACAAAATCAGTAATTCGACCCTTGGGGAAATGGCACCAAATCTTCTCCAAATACAATTAAACTAAGTAAGATGACTTCAAATGATTAAGTGCTGAACATGAAACTTGTAATACTAATAAATGGAAGTTAATTAATCATAAATATATCATATAGAAATTATTCCATTTGAAATAATCATCATTACCATTGCATACATCAATATAGTGGGGAAATGGTCATTGGTTGCTCATTGATAATCACTTTTACATACAACCATTTGGTATTTCGAACTGATAATTTATAAAGATGAATAAAAGATTATATTAATATTATTACAATCATAAATGGACCATGATAAGCTCTCCCAAAGAGTACAATAATAAGCATTACAATGGCATACATCAATCTAGTGGGGAAATGGTCATTGTTTGCTCATTAATAATCACTTTTACATACAACCATTTGGTATTTCAACCTGAGACTTTATGAATATGAATAAAATATTATATTAATATTATTAAAATCATAAATGGACCATGAGAATCTCTCCCAAAGAGTACAATCACTCACCCAAATCCCAATCCCTCCATGAGCAAGAATATGCAATAAAGACTGGAAATGGTTGAGATTATGTGCTACACTAAAAGAAACCGGGAACTTCCATGTATATTACACTTGAAAATACAAAATACATTAAATCTCCATGAAATACCTGAATGGCCTCTCCAAACACCAACTTGGATGGGAATCTTTCACCCTTGAAATTGGCTAAGGTAAGAAACTAGGCATCCACTGGCTCTTTCTCTCTTCACAAATGCAAATTTCTCAAATGATCAAAAGCCACATTCATTAGAGGAAATTTCAATTTAAAATGGCCTTTCAAAAATAATACAAGTTCCATTTCATCATGTATCATCCAATCAAAATGCTTTAAAATTCAGAAAGGGAGCACCTCTTAAACAATTTCTTAATATAAATTTGGGGATAGGTATCATAAACAAAACTACTTTTTTGTTTCTATTTTCGACATATCTCCCTGTGTTTTTACTCAAATTTTGATAGGGAGAGCTCATTGGATGTGGAATTAAATTCTGCATCCAACGAGTACCCACTCGGCATACTTTTGACGGGCCCCGCTACCCCAAAAACAAGAAATACCTGAAAAAATGTGATGATAACATCATCATCACGTTTTTTTAGGTATTTCTTGTTTTTGGGGTAGCAGGGCCCATCAAAAGTATGTCGAGTGGGTATTCATTGGATGCAGAATTTAATTCTTCATCCAATGAGCTCTCCCTATCGAAATTTGAGTAAAAACACACGGAGATATGTCGAAAATACGAACAAAAAATTAGTTTTTTTCTTTTCTTCCTCCAAAATTAATAAATATTATTTTATTATTATAACTATTATTTTATTAATTTTCCCTAGGAGGCCCATTTTGAGTTGAAATTCCCTCTAATGCGTTCTATGTTCTTGACATTTATAAATTTTCCAAGCTCCCTATGGGTTGAATTCCTTCCGAGAGATGTATTCCAACTCTAGTTGGGAAGAGATTCCAAAGAATTCCACTTGTACAACAATTCCTAGTCTCCCGCTTCCACCAAATCACATGTGGAAGCATCTTAGCTTCCCTAAATCCCTTGAGTGCCCTCTTGGAGATATTTTTAGCCCTAACATGTCATATATGTCATATTTCGGCCTTCAAATCTAATTTGTGTCATAGGTGTCATAGCATCTTCATCATTGTTGTCATAGAGCTAGGGAATCTAGTCCAAGTGTCTCACTAGCTCCAAAATGCCTCTTTCTCTTCCATGGGAGTTAATATTCCACTCCAATTCGACCTTAAATGATTCATTCCAAGTATATTGACCTTCTATCTCATCCCAATACCCTTGGGCTTCTTATGGATTCAAAATGACAAGAGGAGGATGCCATGTGGCATAGAAAATCTAGCTTGTGTGGGTCCCACATCTTCTGTGAATTCATGATCAATTTCCACTTTGATTTTCCCTTGTATTTATTTATTTATCTCATTTATTAAATATTTATTCCATTCTAATTTTAAAATATCGTTTATTTTCCCCCTTATTCCAAATCTCAAAGCTTCCACCCCCAACCTAGGAAACTTGTAATTTTCCTCCTTGGCAATTATTTGACCCTTAGCATAAATTTGACAAACTCTCATGAATATGGAAAATGTGATTAGGCCATTGTGACCTAATGAAAATTTTGGGACATGACATAGAGCGCATTATGAGGCTCTCCCAGGGGTATCCCATCATAATCTAGCAACTCATAAGCCCCTTTATATAAGACATGGATGAAAATGAAGTGCCCATGCCACATTGATTCCAACTTTCTAGCTCCCAACTTATCATGTTTCTGGTCATAGGTCAATACCAGGTCACCTTCATTAAAGAGGCGAGGTTGAATGGATCTGTCATACTAGTATTTAATCCGTTGTTTATGTACCTCATTTGTAAAGGTGGCATCACGACGAGTTTCATCAAGCTTGTTCAAGTATAGGAAGCATTCTTCCTCTGGAGTGGTGTTCGGTAGCAATTCTATGGTGAGATTCATAGAAGGGATTTCACACTCTATAGGGAGAGTGGCCTCTAGGTCATACACCAATTGAAAGGTGTGAATCTATTGGATGTTTTGACAGTATTCATGTAGGCCCATAATGCCGAAAAATAGTTGTAGATGCCAGTTGGATTTGGATCGTCCTACCATCCATTGAAGCATGGTTTTCAATACTTTATTGTTAGCTTCAACTTGGTCGTTGGCCTATGGTTAGTAGGGTGTATATTTGTCATGGTGGAAACCTAGCTTGGTACTCAGTTCCAACATCATTCTATTCTGAAAATGTGAACAATGATCGGTCACAATGGCCCAGGGAACTACGAATCTAGCGATAATATGGTTGAAAATAAATAGGGTAGTCATTGTTTTCATCTTTGGCATATGGAATAGCCTCATCCCACTTTGTAAAGTAATCCATCACTACAATGATGTAACCATGCCCCTCGGCTGAGGTACACTTACAGTGCATGAAATAAATGCCCCATTTCGTGAATGGACCAGCATCTATGATGGGATGTAATAGAGCAGGGTGGCTGCACTTTTTATATGTGAAAAGCTGATAGGACATGCATTTTTTTATGGCCTCCATACAATCTTTAAAGATCGAGGGCCAAAATTACCCAATGTGTAAAATTTTCTGGGCAGTAGCCATCCCAGATAGATGATCTTCACAAGCTCTAGAATGGCATTCATTTCAAACTACTTCAGCCTCTTCATGAGTTAAGAAATGCCGCAAAATTTAATTAATGCCACGATGGTACAATGTATCATTAATGATAAGGTAGTACTTAGTGTGATCACAAAGACAATGAAGTTTGTCACGGGTTGTGTTGGGATGGAAGCATTGTTTCTAAATATAGACAATCAAGTCTTCGTACCAGGGTCCAGACATACTAATGAGGAACAATGATTCATCTAGAAATGAGTCAAAGGGTTGTGTATCCTCAATAATACGGGGAAGGTCACACATAAGCTCCGCAAAGATGAGAGACTTCTAAGAACTGGATTTTGTAAATTCTAACTCAAATTCCTGGAGGATAACAATCTAGCGGGATTATTTTCCCCAAAGCACTTTTTTATTCAAGATGTAATACATGGGGTTCAAATCTGTATATACCGTGGTTGTTCGGAGGAAGATGTAATGACAAAATTTTTGTACTGCGATGAATGTGGCTAGGGCTAGTTTCTCCACATGTGAGCATCATGTTTCACAGTCTAAAAGGCTCTTACTAAGGTAGTAAATCACATGTTCATGGTTGTGTTTGTCTTTTCGAACCAATAACATGCAGACGGTGGATAGGGATGAACCCACGTATAGGTAATAATCCTTTGCATAACTGGGTGGTTGTAGGTCAGATGCATGTGTAATGGTGTCTTTGAGAGTGTTGAATGCATGTTGCACCAGGTCATCCCAAACAAAGTGTGTATCCCTTTTTAATAAACACATGAAATTGTGAGTCTTTTCGGCGTAGTTACACACGAATCGATGTAAAAAAATTTCCTTCCCTTGCAAACTTTGGAGTTCTGTAACGTTCATAGGTGGGGCTAAGGCCAATATGGCTTCAAATTTTAGTGGGTCTATATGGATTCCATCCTTGGACACGATGAAACCAAGAAGCCTTCTAGTCTTGAAACAAAAAACACACTTATGTGGATTCAACCATATGTTGTAGTGGCGGAATATGACAAAAATGGCTCTCAAATTATCAACATGGTGATCCTGATACTGCGAGTGAGAAGGAAAGTCATCAAGGCACAGTTCCATAATGTGTTTGATGTCATGGAAATCATACGACATAGTGTGTTGGAAGGTAGTGCTAGCGTTTTTCATACCAAAAGATAAATTCTTATAGGAAAAGGTCCCCAGTGGGAAAATGAAGGTCGTTTTGTGTTGATTAGACGGGAGTATATCTATTTGATTGTCTCCAGAAAAGCCATGCATAAATGAAAATATAATGCTTCTGGCATAGTTATCAATGATATGATCGGTGTAATGCGTAGGGAAATTGTCCTTAGGACAAGCCCTATTTAGGTCTCAAAAATCGATACAAACCCTAATGGTGCCCTATTCTTTGTTTATGCGGACAATATTAGACACCCATTTTGTCAAAGGTACGGAGTAAATGAACCCATCCTTGAGAAGTTTCTCAATTTCTTCCTTAATAGTCATTTCTTTCCATGGATGAACTTGTCATTTTTTATAGACCAGTTTGGTGTCAGGTAAGTCCTAATCTCGTGAACCATGATCGAAGGATCTATTCCTAGAATTTATTCATATGTCCAAGCAAAAATATCTCTGAATTCTTTAAAAAGGGCCATATAAGAATGTGAAACTATAAGATAGTTTTAATAGGAGGTTTGCAAGTTTTTATTATAACATTCTATTTAGTAATAGCGACAAAAACACTGGAAACTTGCCCAAGTATTTCTTCATAACAATATTCTGTGTCTTATACATAAACTCATAACTGTAATGTTGAACTCTTCATTTCATGAGCCCCTGCCATGACTTTTCATCCACTGCTGCAAGAAGTTCATGTTCTTCATGTTCACTAACAAATTCATGAATTAAAAACATCCTCGGAATGCTCATCTATGAATATTCTGTAAACATTAGTAATCTATCTTCAATCCTGAAAGGTGCCTCTGATACTGAATATTGCATATGTAAAACTTGTGCATTGAGGTAACAACACATAATACCATACCAAGCTTCTATAAAAATGAATGTGACCCCAAGCTGAAAAATCCTCATTAAATGCTTTCTTGTCCAACTCGACTGCCATCTAGCTCAGAAGCAAAGAGCGAGAGACTTGACCAGTGGGAGTTTGGGGAACTAGACTGGAAAAGCATGGATGAGTTTTTATTTTTCTAGGCTGTATGATACAAAATTTTTCATCTTCTTCCACAAGATTCACCTTGGAAGAGGAACCTCTCATTTCCCAAATTTTCTTGAATTGTATCATCCAGACCCGTTACACTATCCATTTGAATGGCTTCCAAATCTCAAAGATCGTATTGATTGCAAGGGTGCTTGGATTCCGAATAAAAAACTGCAGGGAAGTCATTCCTCTTAGTCATGAATCTACTCCAATAATCAAAGTTGTGTCTTGTAATGCATTGTGTGACCTCCTTGATTTTAGAAGGGAACATTATCCCACATGCAAAGGAGAGCGTGCAGTTTTGTGGTTTATATGTGCTAGTGGTTTCAATACATATCAAGGAACAAAGAAATCAAAATAGCTCTCATGGGATCCTCCCCATATGACTTGGTGCTTGGCCGAAATATAGCCATCCCATATAGTGACTTGGTACTTGGATATTGGCGTTGGGCCAATAATTTTTATAAATCTTTTGTTAATATTTTTACAAAACAAAATCTTGTTTTTATAAAAACAGAAACACTTTCCTTTGTAATTTAATCCACCTTTATATTTTCAAAAATAAACTTTGGTCTATATAAAATTTTTCTTTCTTGTACCCAAAAAAACATAAACATTTTTTTTTGTAATTTAATCCACCTTTATATTTTCAAAAATAAGCTTTGGTCTATATAAAAAATTTCTTTCTTGTACCCAAAGCATCCTTTAGAATTGCTTCTTCTTTCCAAACCTGAAAATTTTATGCATTATTCAACCAAGCAAAATCTTGCAACTACTAGATCACCAATGAAACTTTGAAATTTATACGGCGATACTGAAAACTTCAGCAAAAATAACTAGTTCTAACTGTTGTCTCTAATTGGGGATGATATCCTCCCTGCGAGGTAGCAAAGAACCTCGTAGACCAAGTGTGTAATCCATTGGGATGATCCCAAACTTTTCTGAAACCCTTAACCTATTCTGACATGTAACCATCACCTAATACCATTCTGCAAACAAATCCCACTTTGTAACCTACAACCTGTCACGAATCCTTCCTATAACCTGTAACCTTTCACCCATCCATACTCTAAGGACTGAAACCAATTGTAAACTGCAAACCTAAAGTTGTAACTGAAACTAACTGAAAGTGAAAACAAATTGAAAATTACTAAAAGAAATGCTTGCCATGTTGAGCTTATTCACACCTACCTACCCTAATTTACCGAGAAGAAATTCCCAATCAAGTACATTCTGATTTCCAAAGAAGCCAATCATGCAATTTATAACATAAACAAACTTCCTCATCATGCTTGATTAAAATCAGAAAATAAGAGCGTAATGGAAAAAGGATATGATGATAGATGTGATCTTTTTGGCGAAAACTTAACCAACTACCCCAACTGGAAAATTTATCCATGTACTCAGCTACTAGATCATAAAAAACATGACAACCTTCAACATACTCTATCATTTGTTTTCTATCAATACATTGTTCAAACTATAAATTATCTTACACACTGTCAAACTGTTTTTCAAAAGAACCTTGATAGGAATGCTCATGACAATCTTTAAATGAGATGTCAACAACCTCATTCAAAATCTATGAATTTATAACTTGATTATTCTCATGCATTTCAAAAGAAATATCATTTTGTTTTTTAATAGAATCAAGAAAAATAATTTCTTCTTGACATAAAATTTCTGAATTTGAAAAACATAAAGGAACATCCCATTTAGAACCCTCGTCTTCTTCTTTGTGACTCAATTCTTCGTTGCAGACTACTGATTTTTTCACATGCTGAGACTGATCACATGATTTTTCCTCCTTATCATCCATTTCTAGAAATTTTATGAAATTCTCCATTACATCAAATTTGTGTTTTTTATTAGACTCTTAATATTTGTTTCAGCCTTTCAAGTGAAGAAAAGCGTAAAGGAAAACAATCACCTTCAGCATGCTTACTATCCACTTTGTTTTCAGCCTTTTGATCATGGATTGCAATCAAATTTTCTTCACTAACTGGCCTATAACTTGTAAAATTCTCAGGTAGTTATTTAGGCACATTATCAAAGAAATCATCCGCATATTCATCATATATAGGTAGGCTGAGATATTTTTTAAAACCATCACTGACATAAATTTTGACAGGCTGGTTGCAATCTTCAGAAAACAAATTAGTATAACCTTCTTCTTTTACATCATTGACTTGATCATCTTTATTCTCACCATGAGAAGCATTGGAATGCAAAGTAAATTCCTTTTGTTTATGTGGTTCATCCAGCTCTAATTCCTTTTCCATTTCATCACCACTGTCTTGGTCTAAACATTTTTTAGACATTCTAAGATTGTATTCAACCTCCAATGAATGAATAAACATATGTTGCAAAGTGATTGATTTTCTCTCCAAAAAAAGAAAAGACAATTCGGGAGGAAAGGTAGGTGCATAATACAATTTAGCAGCATCTTCTAATGGTTGAATTTCTTTTGGCATGTTATAATAAAAACTTGCAAACCTCCTGTTAAAACTAGACATAGTTTCACATTCTTGTTTCTTCATCGAATGAAATTATAAAAGTACTTGGTCCATTGACCTCCTCTTACCCCAAAAATGAAAAAATATACCAGAAAACTCTTCACATGTATTGATGGATTCAAATTGGAAATGCATAAACCATTCCTTAACATCTCCTTGCAAAGATTGGGAAAAAACCCTCATGCAAACATCATCATGTTCTATTTCAAAAAGGTCAAGGAAATGCTCGAAATATTGAAGATGTTTCTCAGTTGTAAGGTTCTCAGATTCTCTATCAAATCTAGGAAGGTATTTGTAGTGCTTTGTAGGGAAATCATGAAGAATAGAAGGTAAGTGAAGAAGTCTGTGCCGGTTTTGGATATTGGAAGAAACACAGTTATGTGGAAAGGTTGTAACATCAACCTGAGTATAATGGAGCTTACAGGGATGATCATTGTTCTTATGTGGCTCAAATAAAAGGTATTGATCAGAATCATATGTACAAGATGAAGACACATTTTCAGCTTCTAAAGAACGATATATAGGAGTAAATATATGGTATTATTTTGAGTGCAATAAATAATGAAAAAATATTTTGACAAGCTTAGGAAAGGATAGGAAAAAATTTACAAGAAATTATAAGATGTCTTGGAGAAAAATGAAACTTGAGTACCTTATATTTTCATTATGCATTTCCATGTCTTTATAGTGAGCTCATTTCCCCAGTAGAGTCTGTCGGTTCTCTTTGAAATCTTGATTTCTGGATCATGCCGCCAGTGGAGTCACTGAAATTTGGATTCTTAAAGATGGAGTCGCTAGGTGAAAGATGCACAACCTTCTTGATGTTTGACTGTTATTCACCATCAACAATTAAATATAAAACTTTGTTATTCATACCCATGGAAGATTTGAACCCTCGTTCCCCGGAAACGATGCCAATATGTTAGCACTCAAGATGTACCCAGGATGTGAAAGGTAGATCCCGAGGTAACTACAAAACCACTTTAGAATATATCATGAAGTTATACAGTCAGAGATGGATCTCTCACTATTTACTAGATCTCTCACTTAAGTTATTCAATCAATGACATTCATAAGGTCAGGTTTCTAGCAGGAACAATTTGTTTTAAATATTTGGTACGACAATCATGGAGGAGACCATTGGAAAATGGAGTCAAAAATCAGATCTGAGTTATGTTGCAAGAGATAGGGGATTGAAAGATTCATGGAAAAACATAGGGTAGACACCATTTTCTCAGTCTTTAGGAATTTGCGGCTTGATTAGATGACAAGGAAGACAATCCATCAAATAGAGAACCTAGCTAGGGTGAATTATGTAAACCTTTAGAAGAAATTGGTTTTGAAAATGCTTGAAACAAATGAACCTGGAGCATGCAAGATGAATTCTAGTTCATAAAAATAATGATCAAACATGAAAGAAGATACAAAATGGGATAGGGAACTGGAAAAACAACCATTTAAGAAGATCACTTACTGGGAAAAGTAATGGCACAAGAATCTTTGCCATGGAAAATTTCAACATTCCTCCTCTGCATTTTTATTCATTCTCTGAAATTGGAGCTATTACAAAAAAAAGAGCCTCTCTTCTCTTTAAACTACAATCATAAATATATCAAATACATATGAATATATAGAAAAACAACTTCTACCTAGTCTTAAATTTGAAATCTAACTACATTCTTAAAATAGAACCAATTACAACTGATTTTCTTCTTTTCAGGAAGCAGACTATTGAAAAATAGGATTCAAAAACCCATCTGCATATCTCAAATGGTGACAGTTGTGTAAATTATGAGAATTTTTTTTGTAATTCCATTTGTCCAAGTCAAAACCCATGTCTTATTTTTTCTAAATTCCCTTCCATCTCCTCGAAAAATGCATTTGAATTTGATGACTCAGATAGGAATTCAAATTTCTAGAAAATTGCACTGTGAAGATCCCTTCCAAACCCTGATACCTGTGTAAAAATTGAAGGACATTCTTGAATATTAGCCAGTGCTAAAGAAAATCCTATCTCGGTGTTTGAAAACTCCTTCCCGTTTGGCGGAAACAACTCTTTGAATTCAATGACTAAAACAGTCACATTCATAAAAATGATGCCAGACTACTTCAATTTTAAACTATTATCCCCAATTTTGTTTGCAATAGTTAAATAGGAACCTTGTTGTATGCCAACTCAGATTGTTAGAACAACAATCCACTATTTAGTACCTTATTCTAAAGCCTTAGCCAATTTTAATTGCATTTATGCAATGATATGCTATAGACTGGACTTAGGGCAATTAATCCATCATAATAACCAGTTAATTTGATGCTTTCACGCCTACAAGGGCGCTCCAGCTCGGTAAAACTCGACATTTGCACCCTCCTATTTACGACAGGTGTGCTCCCATTCCTTGAATTGGGTAATTGCGGTTGAATAGGAGCGCTAGGGGTGGTTTTAGCCCAAATTTTGGACTGTTGGAGCATTTAATGCCAACCTTGAGCCTCCCACTCACCTTATTTTGCACACCTGTGCATGCCAAGGAGTCACAATTTCTCCAGCACACTTCATCCACGTCCACACCACCATTCAGGACCATTTGGGCTGAGTTGGAGCGACTTTGGCCTACCTAGGGGGATTGAAGCCAATTTGTCCATTTTCACATGTACACTCAGATTTGGATTCCTAAGCCTCACGAATTTCACCATATGTAATATCAACCTGTTCTAAACATATTCACATGTTAGACAGTCAAATAATATACAGTTTCTATTCACGCTGTGTATGTAAAATTGTTCATCTTTCATGCTTTTTGTTGGTTTTTGCAAGTAATTCGATTTGTGAGATTATTTAAGGATCCTAGATCTTGTTGTAGATCAAAATTATCACATGGTATCAGAGTTGAGTGGATTTGAGTGGAGCTACAAATCAATCTTGAGTGTTGGAGCTACATTTTTTTGAGAATTTCCAGATAAAATTGAGTGTTTTTGCAGGACTTTCAGCAAATTTCTCACCATTAGCGCAAGCAGAAATGGAAGCAAACAACATCTTTCTTACCCCTTTCAATTTTTTTAAATTGTAGGAGAGATGGTGATTCAGCTGAGATTTAAGGGTCTCTATAGAGTGACCATGGGCACATAAGTAGAACCAAAGTCTATTGTAGAGAAAGCTAAGTACTTCAATAGAGTTGATGAAGCCTTTGGATTGTTATGCCTAAGTATTCCAAGAAAACTCTTATTTCATGTAGATAGTTTAACAACCCTAAATGAATTCTAGGTTAAACTAGAATCACTCTTTGGGAAAACTAAGAAATTGAGAGGACATCAACTTGAAAACGAACTCGTAATCCCAATACCAACGCATTTTGAAACTATCCAGGAGTTCTTCATGAAGTTAAAGTCTTTAGTGCTTCAGTTGAAGAAATGTGGTATTGAGAAGAAAGAGGATCAGCTAATATTGTCCATCCTTTCGAATTTAGGACTAGAATTTTCAGTGTTTGTAAGCACCTTTCATTTTGGCAAATTGACACTTCAAACTTGGTAAATTCCAACACTAGCCAGCTTCATGGAATCCCTCACCTAGGCGCAGGATGAACTAGTTCAAATGGGCACCATCAAAGTTAAATATCAAAATTTGGCCATGGGTGTTTTGAATGCCTCCAAGGGAAAGTAGAAGGCAAAGAATTCAAACCAGCTAGAGAAGAGGAAACTTGATAAATCCAAAACCAGTGATGGGCATTTAAATCCTCTTAAGAAGAAGGACAAGAAAGGGAAGGAGAAAACCAAATGCACATATTTCCACAAGGGATGGAATATAGCGAGCTCCTGCATGAAGAAAAAAATTGATCAGATGGCGTAGTTGCTGGAGAAAAACAACATCCCTATCCCAGATGGCGCAAGGAAGAAAGATGGAACCTCAAGTTTAGACAATAAGGAGAAATTCCATGACTTGGTAATAGGTACTTCTAATTCATCAACCTTCATTATTGATTCAGGGGCATCTAGACATATGGTTTCCACCAGAGAGCTCTTCTCCTCTATGCATTCAAATAGTGGCCCAGTTGTTCGAATGGGAGATGAGTTTGAAATCCAAACCAAAGGAGTTGGTAGGATAGACTTGGAGCATGGTTATTTCAATGATGTTCTCTATGTACTAGATTTGGAAGCAAATTCGTTTTCAGTCTACCAAATGACCCATATAGGAGAAGCCAAGAGATTAAAATTTACTTTTGAATTGGTAGATATTGTAGAAATCTCCTCAAACCAAGTTGTGCAATTCAAAGAGGAACCAATACCAAATTTTGAGCTTGCATCGAGGGAATGCTCTTCTCCCCAGCACCATGATGAAGTAAGTGATGATTCAAGATTTGTTTTTTTTCTTTTTCTGATAATTCGAATAATTATATGGATGCATATGACATTGATTTAGATGACTAACCATCAAGGCCCAAATGGGCTGAAAAAATCATACAAGTTGCGGGGGAATTGGCAAGCAATCCCCTAGAGCTTAGGAAGACAAGATCTCAAATTCACAATGCTTCCTATGCAAGTGAAAGTGATCTTTCTGAGTACGGTTATATAATGATTGGATATGATCCATAGTTGTATCAGGAAGCTTGTCATGATCCAAGGTGGAAATCAACAATGTAAGAAGAATTCAATTCTCTCAAAGAAAATGAAACATGGGAATTGGTTCCCCTTCCTCCCTAGAGGAAACTTGTGCAATGCAAGTGGGTCTTTCGAACCAAAATTGCTATAGATGGTTCAGATGTTAAGTGCAAGTCCATATTGGTTGCTAAGGGATACTCTCAATTCCAAGGTGTGGACTACACCAAAACCTTTGCACCGGCTGCAAAAATGGATTCAATAAGACTAGTTCTAGCAATTACAACTAGTAAAGGTTGGTGTTGCCGCCTTTCACACACCTGGGTTACGTGGAAAAAATATTCAAGCCATTAGGTGTGTCCTTGGGGAAAAGTCTCGAGTCAAGGATGTCACCTTGTTCTTAACTCCTCCGTTCAGGTTAACTCCTAACAAAGCCAAGGGTGGTAGACCCTATTAAATTAATAAGGCTAATTACTTAGTGTGATGGTGTTATATTGATTAAGCTGTTTAGGAGTTTTGAAATTAACCAGTGGAAACAAAAGATAACAAGATGCAAGATTTAAAGCAGATAAGTACAGTAATGACACTCAATATATATATAATCGAAAGAAATGATCAAATAAATCACCAGTGCCTTAAATGGAGTCAACAGAGAAAATAATGTGCTTGCATGCGCTTGAAAGAATGTTTTGCAAATGTCTCTTGGTAGATTTTAAATTAATGTGGAATGTGAATGAATTAAATTAGGCGAAAAGGGGACTCCAGATATACCCGAAGGGTACTGGGAGTATGTCCAAAAGTGAACTTTCACGGCTACCCGCGAGGTGTTCGTGGGCTGGAACAGAGTCTGAGAGACTATTGTTCATAATGCACCCATCTTGGTGTGACAGAGATCGGTGCCTTGAGATCACTTTCTAGTTGTTCCCACTCCTTTGGGTATTTTTCCACCGCTTATAGTTTGTTCGAGGCGTTGGATTTTCGCCTAATGGTTTGTCAATTTGAGAGGTGAAGACTAATTAATCTAGTCACTCAAGTTCTTTTGATACGGTTTGACTGATCGAACCAACCGTAGCCAAGTACAGAGCATACACACTAGAGTCTTGTCAATTTTAATAAATTTTAAGAGTATGTTCTTGTTTAAAAATATGACCCTCCAGGAATCTCTTTCGGTCCAAGTGGGCCTCAATCGAGAAATCAAAGAGGGGTTAATTTTATTGCTTGCATGAAAACAACAATGAAAATGGAATTAGAGATACACAACACCGGTTTTCTAATTAGTCCTACCACGGATCTCTTTCCCCTTGTGGGTCACTCGGGAAACAATGCACCTATGAAATGCAGAATGTATGTCTATATGTGGATAAAAACCAACTCTAGTAGGATATTCATTTACCGATAACTGGTTAAGAGGAAGAGAATTTTCTGTCGAAATAACCTTTAGAAGTAATGTCATTCTATTTATTAATTGCGACAAATACACTGGCAACTAGCCCAAGTATTTATTTGTATCAATATTACGTGCCTTATACATAAACTCATAACTGTAATGTTGAACTCTTCATTTCATGATCCCCCGCCACGACTTTTCATCCACTGCTGCAAGAAGTTCATGTTCTTATTGTTCATTGACAAAGTCATAAATTAAAAAGATCCCTGGAATGCTCAACTGTGAAGATTCTATAAACACTGGTAATGTATCTTCAATCTGGCAAGGTGCCTGTGGTACTGAATATTGCATGCATAAACCAAGTGCATCGAGGTAACTACACGGAATACCATACCAATCTTCTATGCAATGAGTGTGACCCCAGGCTGAAAACTCCTCTTTCAATGCTTTCTCGTCCAACTCGACTGCCATCTAGCTCAGAAACAAAAAGCGAGAGACTTGATCAGTGGGAGTTTGGGGAACTAGACTGGAGGAGCATGGATAAGTTTTTCTTTTGCCAGGCCGTATGATACAAAATGTTTAATCTTCTGCCACGGGCTTCACCTTGGAAGAGGAACCTCTCATTTTCCATATTTTCTTGAATCGTAACCTTCATACTCGTTACGCTATCCATTTGAATAGCTTCTAAATCTCAAAGAGCGTATTGATTGCAAGGGCGTCTGGCTACAGAAAAAACCACAGGGCGGTCATTCCTCTTAGTCATGAATCTACTCCAATAATAAAACGTGTGTCTTGTAACGCATTTGGTGACCGCCTTGATTTTAGAAGGGAACATTATCCCACATGCAAAGAAGGACGGTTTTTTTTTGTATATATATGCTAGAGCTTTTAAATTATATAATGAAATAAAGAAAGCACAGAAGCTCTCGAGGGATCCTCCCTGTGTGACTTCGTGCTTCGTTGATATAACCATCCAATATAGGCTGGCTGGCTTTGGGCTAATAATGCCTTTCATAAAATCTTTTCTTTAATTTTAAATATTTCTATATTTATAAAATCTTTCCTTTAATATTTTTACAAAACATTTCTTTTTTTAATATTTTATAAAATATATATTTTTATATTTTTACAAAAGAAGTTAATATTTTTGTTTTTTTATAAAATCTTTTCTTTAATTTTTAATATATTTATATTTATAAAAATTTTTTTTAATATTTTTACAAAACATTTCCTCTAGCTTTTCTTAAATATTTTTATATTTATAAAATATTTTCTTTAATATTTTTACAAAACATTTCCTCTATCTTTTCTTTAATATTTTTATATTTATAAAATATTTTCTTTAATATTTTTACAAAACATTTCTTTTGTTAATATTTTACAAAAAATAATATTTTTTTATATTTTTACAAAATAAGTTAATATTTTTATTTTTTATAAAATCTTTTCTTTAATTTTTAATATTTTTATATTTATAAAATCTTTTCTTTAATATTTTTACAAAACATTTCCTCTTTTCCTTAATATTTTTATATTTATAAAATCTTTTCTTTAATATTTTTACAAAACATTTCTTCTTTTCTTTAATATTTTCATATTTATAAAATCTTTAATATTTTTACAAAACATTTTTTTCTTTTTTGGTAAATAAAAACATTATATTATAACAACTGGAAATAATTACAGAGCAAAACCATAAACAGGTTAACAGTCTTCCAGCTGTGAGATACTCCCCGTAGGGCTGGCCGTGCGCTATAGAGACCTATAAAACTCGGACAATTTAAGGCTTCTGATACCAAAAGGGTGCGCAGGCCCGACCTTCCAAAGCATGGCAACTAAATACCTAGAGTCTATCTTCCAAAAAAACGAAAAGACTAAATCCTGAGTTAGGGTTGACAAACACAGTACCTGGGCTGCAGGAGATGACCAATTACAGACTAGACATAGGAAAAAACTTAAACCGACCGGGCATGCCAAATTACCATTCCACGAAGGAGCCAAAACATTCAAAAACATCATTCCTGCTTCTGAAAGGCCGAGGGCAAACAGGACCCCAAATCTTGAGCTGGAGCTGGGGGCACACCAGGAGGATCCGGAACCGTCCCAGGGGGAGATAAGATCCTCCTTTTCTTTTTTCCGCACTCACCACAGCATTCCCTCGGTCGAGCCACCTTGTCAGAGACCTTTCCTGCCGCGTAGAAAGAAATCCCCAAGCAGGAGGCTAAGATATCAACCTTCTAATGGATAAGGTGACATTCCCCATTGTGCTGCTTCCACTCCCGCACGGGTTCCTCATCCCCTGCCATCTTCGCCTCCCGCTCAGTGTAGGAATGGCCGACTAGCTTCAGATTTACCCAGTACTGCATGAGCAGGCGGTCGTATGCCGCAGCCCGGCCCGCAGTGGAGCTAGGGTCCAAGACCCAGTCCGCCACTTCCCGATGGAGATCATCCTTAGGCATGTTTTTCACCGTAGTCCAAAGGTCCTCAACCATACCCTCCACTTCCCGTCGGATGTTTAGAGGAATGTTGTCTTTGAAAAATTCAGCCTCCTCTTGAGCCTGGAGTTGAGCTCTCGTCGCCTTGCGAGTTGGTCTTGCAGCACTCTGCGCAGACGATGAATCACCACGACCTTGCCCTTAACCAACTACCCATGCAGGGCCATTCTCAGTAGGCAAGGCTTATGCGCACGGGCCCAGGGCCAAAAGAGTACCAAGAGCTGCTCCCAGACCAGACCAGAGGGCCACCAAAAAAACCAGAGGAGCCGAAAGATAGGGGACAAAGAAGAATGATGATAACAAAATTCCTAGCATGGAAAGAAATAAGAAGGGAGAGGAAGAATCATTACTTCATCTGGCTTGTACCAGGACGACGTCATGGAACTGGAGCGGACCACCTCCCTCATACCGATTACCATGGAGGGCGCTCTAACTAAAAGGACAACCCTGTCAAGTCTGTCATCCCACCTTACCCTATCCATCTTTTCACCTGCATGCGCAAGGGGAAAATATATGGCCAAGGACACCCACCTTTGTCCGCGATCAATGGCCTCATTAAAACTTGCCTCCATCGTGGTGATTGCCCGTCATGGCGTGCTCGTGTCGTCTATCACCTGTATCCACCGCATCACTCAGGCGTATCAACTGCGTACCTCCCGAGTGATCCTGCGTCGCCAACTGTCGACAGTTATGAACCCAGTCAGAATCATCAAAAGACCCCAGCGGGCCCCATTGTAATGCCAACTCCCCCTCGACCCCTGCGTTTGCAAGAAGGTCCGCCACCTTGTTCGTGTCACGTCTAACATCGCTAAACGAGACCATGGGATGGCCATGAATCAGGTCTCGCAGTTGGTCCAAACAGTTGGCCATCCTCTAGCTGGTTGACACTTGGCTGCTGACTCTGCCATGCGCTATCAATCGAGCCATCTAAATCAAGATCTGGGAGTTGCCTTCTATTATCGCCGGGAAGTTGTTGCTTCGCACCAGACACTGCAAGCCTTGGAGCATCCCCTCAAGCTCAGCGAAGTTTTTGGAGTCCCGACCAATGGCCCCTAGAAAAACGAAAATAATCCTGCCCATAGAGTCTCTGTATAGGCCTCCAAATCCTGTGGGACCTGGGTTCCCCCTGGAGGCCCAATCAAAATTAAGCTTATAAACCATTGGAGGGGGAGGAGACCAGGATTTCGGGCTAGACGGCTGGAGGATCCTCTCACGCATGCGGAGCCCTTCCAACTGAGAATTGTCCAGCCCCCAAAACTCCCCAACGTGGATCTCTTCTGCAGGTATTAGCTTATCTTCATCGTGCCATTGCATACTTTTGATGGAGGAGAGAAGGTTTTCCCACACCGTTTTCCAGACCTGATCAGGGATGGCGCGTTTGTCCCGAAATATACGGTCGTTCCTCTCCTTCCAAATACACCACATGATCATACCAGGTAAGGCATTCCATATCGTCCTGATAATTCTGTTTTTGAACGTCTTTTGGTTCCATTCCACCAGAGTTCTTGCCGGCTGGGCTCTTTTTCTGTCACTTCTCCTAAAACCCACCGCCCCCTTGTCCCAAATGGCCGCAACAAACGGACAGCTATCCAAAAGATGGTTTGTGGTTTCCTTCGCCTAAGAGCATAGACAACATTGAGAGGGGCCCTGAATTCCACGCCTCCTGAGGTTTTTTCCTGTGAGAATGCGCCCTTTGACAGTCAGCCAGGCGAAGGTGGCGACCTTAGGCCATAAGCTTAGAGTCCAAAGCTTCTTCCAAATTTCCCCATCCTCGGTGTCATTCCCAATTCAAATGTTGTCCGCCTCCTTAATATTGAATATTCCTTTTTCCAAATACCCCCATCTCAACACATCATGTCCCTCCGTGGGCCTGATGCTTCTTCTTTGCATTTCCTCTTGGAAAGCCCCCCAGTCTTCCTCCTCGATTTGGTCAGGTTTGTTCATGAAAAACCAACGCCGCTGCTCATTAGGGAGTTGTTCTTGCCAGAAGTGATGGACCAGATAGCGACCCTCCGCCCTATTCCAATCCTGAATTGGGGCCCATCTTGGGTTATCGCCTAACCAAGGGAGTTGATTCCATGAGTCCTTCCAGAACCATGCGCTCCTTCCGTCATGAATCTCCCAAAAGCTGTGCTTTTGGACCAATTGCCTTCCAATTTTTGCCTTATTCCATATAGGAGATCCCTGTTGCTCTTCGTTGAAGCGAATTAACTGGGGTCGGGACCTATCATGGCCGTATTTTGAGTGCCACAAACATGCCCAAGGTTCAGAAGAATGAGAGACCCAGTGCCACCAAAATTTTGCCCCCTGGACTTTGGCCATAATTTCTGGATCCCGTAGGCCCAACCCCCCCTTCAGTTTTGGCTAGCAAATGCTATCCCAACTTACCAAGGCAAATTTAGCTTTATCCTCTCTGCCACCCCACATGAAGATGCGTTGGATGCGATGAATCTCGCGAAGAATGGATTTCGGAGCCGAAAGGACTGAAAACGGATAAATAGGCATCGCTTGAAGGACAAATTTAATCAGAACCAGCCTACTGGGCAAGTTTAGGGGCCTAAGAGTCCAATGAGTGAGCTTTTGTTTCATCCTATCAAGGAGTTCCCTCCAGGACCCACTCTTCAATTTGCACAGGCTCAGAGGGACTCCTAGGTATTTAGAAGGAAAAGAGCCTTTCGAGAACCCCAGGATACGGAGAATGTTCCTCTGAGAAGCTGGGGCAGTGTTGAGAAAAAAGACTTGGGATTTTTCCTGGTTAACTTCGAGGCCAGAGGCTTTAGCAAATAGGTTTAGACAAGATTTGAAGCTTTGCGCTTCTTGGACTAAAGGGTGCCCCATGAGCATAGTGTCATCAACAAATTGTTGGTGGGTTTGAGCCTCCAAGGACTCCATCAGACGAATGCCCCGAAGCTCCCCACAATCTGCCTTAGATTGAAGGAGACGGCTCAGACCTTCAGCCATAAGGATGAAGAGAAAAGGGGAGAGGGGGTCTCCCTGCCTGAGACCTCTAGATGATTGGAAAAGGGAAAGTCGGGGTTCCATTCAGGAGAATGCTAAAGAAAGGGGTGGAGATGAGCCCCATGATCCAGTCCACCCAGTCTTGGCAGAACCCAAAGGCAGCTAGCATTCTGCGAATGTAGTCCCAATTTAGTTTATCATATGCCTTTGAAATATCCAATTTGGTCAACATACCGGGAAGTCTCAAACATTGCAGGGAGTGCAGGACTTCTTGAACTAGGATAACCCCATCCAGGATTTGGTGCCCTTCAACAAAACCCAATTTCTCCGGGCAAATCAGAGTGGGGAGGAGAGGCTTCAGACAGTTGGCAATGACTTTGGAGATGATTTTATAGACCACATTGCATATAGCTATTGACTTGTACTTGTCTGGGCAATCAGCCCCAATCTCCTTAGGAATGAGAGAAAGGAACATGGCATTGAAAGCTCTTAGCACCCCCTTTTTTTTCCTCGATTCCTCCACAATCTCCACCATGTCCTCCTTAACCATATCCCATAAGTGGTGGAAGAAGTTGGACGTAAACCCATCTGGACCAGGAGCTTTTCCCAGCGCCATCTGATTTACTGCCTCTTCAACTTCTTGCATAGATACCGATTTGACAAGCATCTCATTATCTTCCCTAGTGACCGAGGGTGGAATTAGCCGCGTGATTTGAGCTATCTCTCTTTTCCTATCATGGAGATCTTCATTCAGGATCTTAGCGAAATAGTGATTGAGTTCCTCCTCTATTTCGCGACGCGTTTCTATTTGACCCCCTTCCATCTTTTTAAGTTTCACAATCCTCGAGGAGTGTCGATCTTGAATGACCGAATTATGAAAGAACTTGGTATTTTTCTCTCCATCCTGCAACCATTTAACTTTGGATTTTTGTTTCCAGTATATGCCTTCCTATTTTTCTCAAGCCTCTAGCTGCCCCCATAAATCCTTTTCTTTCTTCTGCATGTCCTCGTCCCATCCTTCTGTCATTCCTTTCTGACTAAGCTGATCCAAGTCAGCAATCAGTCTTTTCTTGTCCTCAAAAATGTTTCCAAACTCCTCCTTATTCCAGGTACGGATTCTGGATTTAAGAGCTTTGAGCTTCTGTTGGAAACATTACATAGTTGTGCCTGCTGGGGGGACATATTTGGATGGAGGCTGAAAAATATGTCCTCTTAGAGCTAGTTTGGAAGGCTAGACAGTTTCTGGTGTTCTAAATGGTTCCTTTGATGTTGGTTTTTTGCTTACTGTTAAAGTGGGCAATACTGATACAGTGATATGCAAGGTTTTGTATTTAAATAAGGAGTGTCCATGCCTATCACTGAAGCAAAAGACATTGCACCCAATGTCAAATTCATAAGAAGAGATGACATCATACGCCTGCCATCCAAACGTCCTCCACGTAAAACTGTGGTGACACCATTGCCATCAACTCCAACTTCGGCTTCTTCTAATTCCTTGCTAACTTTAGCGGTTATTGTGCATGCTCCAGCACAAACATCACCATCAAATTCAACGTTTATTTTTCATGCTCCAGGACAGACATCTGGTTCTTTAATGGCGGATGATCCAGAGCAGCCAACTGATTTCATCCATATAACTGGACCCCACTCTCTGCCACAGCAGCCAACTGATTTCATCCATATAACTGGACCCCACTCTCTGCCACAGCAGCCAACTGAGTCAATCTTTGCCTGCGCAGAACCTGAAAGTGAAATGGGAGATTGATTAGACTCTTTTTTTTAATAATGA
Organism: Pseudotsuga menziesii; assembly: GCA_001517045.1. Taxonomy (NCBI): domain Eukaryota; kingdom Viridiplantae; phylum Streptophyta; class Pinopsida; order Pinales; family Pinaceae; genus Pseudotsuga; species Pseudotsuga menziesii. Next base: position 356,307 of record LPNX010046350.1, on the reverse strand, counting down.
CTCCACAGAACCTGGGAGATTGATTAGACTCTTTTTGTTTAATACTAATCTCTGCCTGCGCAGAACCTGAAAGTGAAATTCTCAAATGGTCGCGTGTTTAGACTTCATAAGAAAAAATCAAGTGGTTATCATTTAGACTTACTCCTTTGCTTTGAAGCAATTTAATATCATATAAATATATGTCTTTCAAAATTTGGGCTTGGGTTTGGATATCAAGGTCGAGGTTCTCATTTTAAGATTGTGAAATGTATTATTTAAGACTTTTTATTATACTGAAATGTATTATTTAAGACTTATTATTATATTTTAAGATTGTGAAATGTATTATTTAAAACTTTTAGGATTTTTTTTTAATGGTGTTGAAGATGATTGAGTAATGTTTTATCATGTAAAAGCTTTAACTTATATGGTTCAATAAGTCATTCTAGCGATGCTTTTTTTAGAGTTATAATAATTGTGAAAAAATATTATAATTGAAACCATGTACATGAAACAATGGATAATTTTATAGTGCTTATACCTACAAGGTTACCTTTGAGTTTTGCAAATGTTATAGGATCAAGGATGATGCAATGTTCTTGAAAAATTAACTGATTAAGATTATGTTCATGGAAAGCTATGCTAAATCACCTTGTTTGGATAATTCGCATTATGAAATTCTTTTATCGATTTGAATTAACTCTTAATGCAATGTTCATTGTTCAGGTTTATGGATTACCTTATGTGGTAATAAACATAGACCTTTACATAGTATTTAGAGGAGGAGATCAAATCCAAGCCTATATATAATCCAAAATGGGAAACACAAAACTGGAGTTAAACCTAAAACATTAGAAGCTCGAGGATTGGAGATAGTTTGAACACTTGTTTCTTCTTATTAATGAGTCACATAGCCCTTTTATAGGATTCACAATATTTCCACGTTCTTAATTCCCTATTTAGGCAACTTTAGGGAGAAAATATGCTTAACAATGTAATCTACTTCGGAGGTATACTCCATTGTTGTCCATGGGCTCTAAGATGGATATAGAACTATCTACTCATATCATGTAGCGTTTGTCTTATATATCTAGGGGAGGATAATATGGGGTACCTAAGGAGGTATCCAAGGGGAATAAATGATGTAATGGTATACCTAAATGGAAATAATATATGTAATGGGTACCAAATGGGAATAATTAATGTAATGTGGCCATTAATAATGGAATATGGTCCACTTGATGGTTGGGTGTTAGTAAGAAGAGATAATATAATAATAAGGCATAGAGCCCTAAATATACTCATGAGAAAGTATAAATAGACATGAGTATCATTGTGTTAGTCATGTTGAAGATGATTATTGTACAAGCATGGTTTGAGAAGTGATTCATTCCTTGAGGAGTGTTTGATGGTGTTACCCTACCTTAAGGGTTCTCTATATCTTGGTCATATTCTTATGGTAAACGCATTTTGGTTTCTTTTGAAGTTTTCTATATATTTGTTGTGATTCAATTTTTTGAGTTAAGGATCACTACAAGTGGTATCATAGCTCTTTCCTTGGCACAAGTGGGGATTTTTTTTTTTTGGAAAAAAATTAGGGAAAAATTGGACGACAACTTTCAGATCAATTTCTAAAAATGTTTGTGTAGATTCAAAAGAAACAAGTTGTGTATTTGAATTCCTCTTGCAAAAATACGCAGTTTCAAAAAAAAAATTATCAACTCATTTGGAGTTCAGAAAGTAGAGATATTACCGACAGAAAATAAACTATTTTTTCGGAATTTCGATGACGGCCGCAAAAATTGCTTAGTGAATATATTTTGATCAGTTTCCCAGCTTTCTGTTTTGGTTGTGCAGATATATGCAACATGAATGTTCCAATTCCAAACATGGGTTATAATAGATATTATGAGCAATATTGATCGAGCTATGCTTATTTTAAATTTTTTGTCTCAAAAGCCTCGCTACAAGGAGGAGAAGTAAGTGGTTTTTGTGAAACCCTAGCTCTATTTATGAGTTTTTAAAAAAAAATGGGGATTTTTTATTTTATAGGAAATAATGATGGTTCTAGTATTGAATAATGTATAAAAAACTGCAAATCACAATGGGAAAACTCATGGAGACTTTGGATAGATGCTTATTTCAAAGATGATGCTAAGGTATGGTGGTGCTCACTTGACTCTAGAAAGATGAAAGCACATTATGATGAATACTTTGAACAAGTATTTTTGGATAAGTGGTCGCACGCCAAGAACAAATACCAAGTGCAACATAAGGGTTTATTTTCTTTATTGAAATTTCATGGATGTATTCAAAAGGAGAATATTCTTGTTTTTATTAGTCCTAGTTGCAAGCACAATTTTATCCATGTTAATTTGGCCAAAAAATTGCAAGTTTGTGCTAAGCATATTCAAATCACACATGTTGATGGTGAAAATTTTCAAATTTTCAAATATTTGAAGATTACTATGGATAAATATGTGTTGCATTCATAATTTTATTCTTTAGATATGGATGGTGTGGATGTTGTTTTGGGATGTGCGTGGATGCAATTAGTGGGTACAATTAATATTAATGTAGAGAAGAAGTTTGTAAAGCTTTGGTACAAGAAGAAGAAAATTACATTGCAAGATATGTCTCTCTTACCAAAAATAGAGACTAAGAAGACATAGGATGAAGTCCTTGTAGGGGAACCAATTGCAACAACTAGCACATCAGATGATGAGTCTATGGTGGAATCAGAAGAAGATATTGTAGAATCACATGAAGAAAATTCTAAAGTAGGGAATATACCAGAAGAACAATATGAGGAGCTACATGAATCCAAGGAATCACATGTTATGAAATCAGAGAAATGGGTTCCCATCGTTCAGTTTGCGACATATCACCACCCACACTACTTCGAGAAGCAAAAATCATTGAAGAAACGTTGGAAGCACCAAAAAACCTACAATGGACCACGAGGAAACCAAAGAAGAAAGCAATATAGAGATGCCTAGAAGACTACAAGCAATACAAGGAGATACCAAAGAAATGCAACACCATCTTGGAACCACAAGAACACAAATCAAGATCAAGGAAGCCTTGAACCTGTTAGACCATGTATTCATATTCCACTCATATGGATGTATGCATGTGCTTGGTATCATTTGACTAAGTTTCTTAGTCAATCTTATTATGTGTATTCCTCTAATGTTTCAAGGACGAAAACATTTTTAAAGGGGGTGTAATGTTATATATTTAAGAGAGGATAATATGGGGTACCTAAGGAGGTATCCAAGGGGAATAAATGATGTAATGGGTACCTAAGGAGGTATCCAAGGGGAATACATGATTTAATGGGCACCTAAATGGGAATAATATATGTAATGGGTAACAAATGGGAATAATCAATGTAATGTGACCATTAATAACGGAATATGGTCCACTTGATGGTTGGTGGTTTGTAAGAAGAAATAATATAATAATAAGGCATATACCCCTAAATATACTCATGAGAAAGTATAAATAGACATGAGTATTGTTTTGTTAGTCATGTTGAAGACGATTATTGTACAAGTGTGTCTTGAGGAGTGATTCCTTCCTTAAGGAGTATGTGATGGTGTTACCCTACCTTAAGGGTTCTCTATATCTTGGCTTTATTCTTATGGTGAATGTATTTTGGTTTCTTTTGAAGTGTTCTATATCTTTGTTGTGATTCAATTTTATGGGTTAACGAACACTACAAACTAGGACTAGGGCCAGGACTAGGTTAGGACTAGATGGTTACTTTTCAATAATCAAGTGAACAAATACTTACTCCCCATGTTGGCTAGCTTATAAGTTAGTCCAAGTGATAATTACCACATAAGGCTCATGTTGAAATGACCTTTATCTATAGGGAGGAGGTTCCTCTAATATAAGTTATAAAACCTCTTAGACTTACAACCTATAAAAGCCTATATTTTAAGAATATCCCCATATTGCTAAAAGGATGTTTCTAGAGATGTATATTTTATATTAATACTGAAGGCCTTCACTTAAGTATCATACTTTGCATGGGGAACCCCAAACTACTAATCAATGCAAAGAGTGAAACCAAAACATTTCTAAATGAAAAACACGATATTGAGCACATGTAATTCAAAGTACAAGGAAAGATCATGAAGAATGAGATCCATAGTAGGCAAGAAATTTGGTATAAAGGAATAAGAAATATTCACCATGAGGGAGTACAAGATAACATTGAAGCTATGCAATGTAAATTATGATATCACCGACAATGAGAAATAAATCTAACTATTATGCAAGAGAGATAATAACTAAATTTAAATACTATGTTTGTGAAATAGAAACTAAATTATGAAATGAAACATGAGTAAGTCTAACTTATGAAAAAAGTAATTACAATTAGACGTTGAAAATAAATGTTTAAAATAACAATTAGATAACGGGAAAGATATTAGAAAGGAATTATGGAGTAGGAGTAAGAGGGTATTAACTACACCTACTTTATTGTGGGAGTTGATGGAAGCTGAGGGATGCGATAATATTAGTACTCAATTAAAAAAAAAGCTAGTGTATTTCCTTGAGCATGGAAAGGGATGAAGGAATCATATATCCAATGGTCCCTATATAACCATAAAATCAGTAAGATGTTCTTTCCACCTAAGGTAATAGGAAATTGAACAAACAATCTCAAAGCTATACTAAGTATTCTATCAAAATTTAGTGAATGATTAACAAGCGACATAAGGTTGGGAGAACCCAAACCTCTCCAAGCTTATGCAAATAAAATACTAACATAGGATCCTTCCTCTACAATATAATGAAAAAAATATTATGTTTAACCTGAACCCTTATTATGGTGCAAAATAAGGAAGAGGAGGCCCATCTAGACTATTCCAATCAAAGGAAGAAATCCTAGAGCTTGGTCGAGATTCATTCAAAGAGAATGGAGTTCCCCCTTGTCCAAAGTTCTAATATGGAATTGAAAAATAAATTAGCAGTAGGAACATCATTCTCCAAAGGAAGAGTGGGTTCAACCAAATATTGCATCTGATCGACCACCTCACGCTTATCACTCTCCAAAGGAAGATTCAGACTGACCAAAGAGTGAATTGGTTGAACCACTTCAACCTCAACACTCTCCAATGGGAGAGTGGGATCAGTTGAAGATTGCATTGACTCGATCACTTCATCAAATAAAGGTTGAAAAGGCTATTGTGAAATAATAGGTTGCTCAGTAGCAAGGAACCTTGAGACATGGAACATAGTATTTGTACCTCTAGAATAACAAGGCATCGATGAGTAATTTGATATCCCTTGTAAAGATTATAAGAGAACTTAGGCATGTATCCTATTCATTGATATTTCTCAACAATATCAATATTCTCATCATGACTAGCATTGGTTGTTTGTTTTCCCCTAGCATGACTTGGAGCGGTTGGTTGCTTGTACTTGACATCACTTGCAACAATTGGTAGCTTGTCACCAGTATGACTTGTTGTGACTAGTGAATTTTCATTAATGTGACACATAGTGATCAATGACATCTTTTCAACATGACTCGCAATAGCTAAGAAATCTCCTTCCATCATGAATTGCAGCAGTTGGTGGCATGCCCCCTTGTCTTTACTTCTTCTTCTTATCCTTTCTCCTTCAATTCCTTTTAGACTCAGTTACTAGTACCAAGACTTTCACCACATGATGTAGAAAGAAAATGATAATATGTCACTGGTTAATAAGGAAAATGATTTTGATTCCTTTGACATATAGTGAAGAATGAAAGGGGTTTTTATGTCCTTGGCATACAGTGCTTGCTTGAGAAGCACTACGAGAATTTAGTACATTTTAAGGGGGAAACAACCAAATTGGAAGCCCCAATATGAATCCAGGAAGATTCAACATGGTCATCAAGAGAAAAACAACATTTCCAACAAATAGAAAAGCACAAGAATCCCATTGCATAGGGGTCCCTTGGTTGGTCTTCTTAGGAACTTTAGCCATAAATTTTGATTCAAAAGAAAGAAAGTTATAATGCCTTCTATGGGGATTGAAAAAGTGCAATAAAAACACTCCTATAAAATACTCTCTAAGATACAACCAAGCAAACTCAATCTCCCATAAATAAAAATAGGGCGGTTAAGTCCTAATTTTAATCAATAAAGAGTTGAGCATAGTTCTTTCGAAGGTAATCCCAAGATGATTAGGACCCAGGTCCCACCAGTGAAGGTGTGAGAAATAGATGCAGTAATATTCATGTAACAATTGTCTGGTGTGGAAGTACTCACCTTCAACAAACACCCTCCCAAGGAGATAAAATGAATATTATAAGTATGTCTCATGTACTATAGGAAACCCCCTGCAGTCACCTTTGTGGTCACTAGGAATAGAAACTAAAGATACCAACTCGTAGTGGGAGTCTGGGGGAATAGTCGTCAGTCAATTTTATACGTATGGGTAGTGTAGCTAAGCCCAAAGCTCCAAAATTACAGACACCATAGAGGGACAAAGATGGTAGAAATAAAACCCCCATACACACAAAATACATGAATGCTCAGGTAATTATTGGAGGGGTAATATCATGTACTCAACCTTACAAGACCTCATATTTAACTGCTTTGTTAGGAGAGATTCATGGCCACACCTATTCAAAATTTAGATTTTGACTCCCTGGATAGACTACTATGTTTAATTCAAATGGACTCAAAGATTTTACTCTCCAACTTTATCCAAGTCCCTAACCTAGACTAGTTGGTCAACCCTACAAACAAAAAGTATAATAAATTTTGGATTAAGGATTCGTTTTAATGGTTGTAGTTACCTAGAGGGATGTGGAAGTGTCAAACGATGTTGTTCTCATGTGAAACAAATACAAAAATACCACTTGTAAATTAAACAACCACTTAAGCCTTTGAAATATTTACTTCACCATACACAACTTCCAAATGGAAGAAAGTATCAAGCATAACCCTTCAAAATATGAGCAATATATAAAATTTTAAGGAATTACTATAATCAATTATTTATCTTTTTCATGAGATAATTATAATGAAAGAAACATAATATTTTCTTTTATATCAAAAAACTCCCCTGAACATCCAAAAGATCCTATAGGATTCCTAAATGAACTTGAAGAAAACTAAGATTTCTTGCAAAATTCAATTTTCCTTGTCATTCGGGCCATAATAAGAAGCACACTAAATACTGATTTTCAAAGCTTAAAAATGAGAAAGACCTAGATTACCACTATACTTGATAAACCTAAAAAAACATTTTTTTTTAAATTTTTTTACCTTTTTATTTTCCAACTAGGACATATAAGTTGCCTATTTAAAGGGAACTCGCGTATACATGCCCTAATCAAAGGCATGGTGTGTATGGAAAACCAAACTTGTGAAATTTTCAAATTCGGGTATATACATGGCATGGTTATGGAATGCAAGGGTCATACATGCCTTATACACATGAAAGTCGTATATGTATGCGATTATTCAATACAAAGGATGTGTATGAAGGGTAGGAAGATAGTTTAGTTCTTAGTTAAAAGGTTCATGTTGTAAGGAAAACTACCTAGACAATCCAAATAGACACAAAATCCTAAATGAAAAACTAGTTAAACCTTTAGCAAACCCAACAAGAATCAAAACCAAAAAGCATCAATCTAACGATCTTTTTTTTCTATTATAATAATGTTACTTTGTGAGATTATAAAATATTTAACAAAGGTTATCTCAACTCAATGACATCTTGCAAACCCAAAAGCAATAAGAAAACAAATAAATAAATGTGAATTGAGAAATTTACGAGTTAATATGCACCTTTTCTCACTACAGGGTTCATATATAAATGCCCTAATACATTGTAACACACACACACACACACACATGCAGCTCCATACAGTGTAGCTCACATATAACATAAAAACTACTAGAAGATGCAAAAAAAGGCCACCTACAGGGGCACACATGACTGTATACACAATACGGTGCATATATGCACTCTTTAACACAATATAGAATGTGTATATGTACTTAGGAGGCAAAAAAACATATATTTTCATATCTGAGGAAAAATATAATTAAAATTTTCCTGGGGGTTTCAAGTGTTAAATGTATAGCATCAGGAGTCATTTTCCAAACTTATGTGGTATCAAGCCAGATACTTGCGTTGTATCAAGTTAAGGACTTGTGTGGCATCAATTCAGACACTTGTGTTGTATCAAGTTAAGGACTTGTGTGGTATCAAGTGAGGAACTTATGTTGTATCAAGTCAGAAACTTATGTTGTATCGAGTTAATGACTTGTGTGGTATCAATTCAGGTATTTGTGTTGTATCAAGTCAAAAACTTGTGATGTATCAAGTTAAGGATTTGTGTGCTATCAAGTCAATACATTGTGTTGTATCAAGTCCTATATATGTCCTCATGTATTGAGGTGGGATGCTTGTACTGTGACCTTGTGTTGTATCAAGATTTGAATCTTGTGTTGTATCAATATTGGAGTCTTGTGTTGTATCAATACTGTGGACTTGTGTTGTATCAAGTCTGGACTTGTTTTGTATAAATTCAAATGATTCTTATAGACAAAACCCTATGAGGTGGAGCTCCTTAACTGGATATGGTCTTGTATTGTATCAAAACTAGGGTCTCTTGTTGTATCAATACTAGAGACTTGTGTTGTATCAAGTCATGAGGATATGTTATGTGATGTATTACTAACTATGGTCATTCGATATGGATAAAGCTATTAAGTATCCTATAGATACTGGTTACCTCTAGAGTGAATTACTTTAGCATATGACTATATGGTTCGTAGTAATATATATGATCATCAGTATGTGTGAAAATTCTTCCGAGTATAATGATAAGATAGATAATTAAACATAGACCATGTAGTAATAAAAAGAGATCAACAATAAAGAGATTATGAGAGAAAGAGAATTCGAAGTGAACTCAATTTATAAATCTTTAGTTAAATATGAATGCTCCAATCAGTGCTTTAGTTAAAGCATCAGTTGAACTATTCATGATCAACATTCAATTAAGTAAAGAATAGCTTAGTGTTCATCAATCAACACGATTCGGTTAATAATGGTTAACTATGTGATTAAAGAAAGATGGACTAGTTAACTAAAGTGTCTACACTTTAGTTAGATTAAGAGAAGACACTTAAGTTAATCAAAGGCTAACACTTTGGTTAAGAAAGTGTGTTTCATGCAACACTTGAGTTATACCACTCTTACACTTATGTTGTCATGTTAACCAAGTGATTAGTATTTCAGTTAGAGATTGAGTTCACTCCAATGTCAGTTAATATCCATGATTGAAGGTATGGCGCATTAGTTGTGCACGATGAAGATTGAATGCATGAATTGATTATTTAGAAAAAGGAAATTTGAAATTGTAAAGCATGTGTGTCTAATTATCATGCCACCGTCACTAGGGTTTGCATGGAAGTCATTGTGACTTGTTATTAATATGCTATGCATATGGCAAGTTCATGACAATTATTACAGTGGATCTCTCTTCTCTATTGCTTTGTATTATCTCTTATTGGGAAATCTACTTATGTTTTAAAGTCATTCTCTACAACCTATCTATTATACTCTGAAGAATTGTTGGGGTTTTTCATCGTTCGTATTATGAGGATTTTCCGCAGGGTACACCTTGTGTTGTGGATGAATTATTATGCGTGATTGAATTGTTAATTGTTGCAGGTATTAATAATATCATTGATAAAAGTTTTAAAGTTCAAGAATCTCCATTATTTCTCAAAACAATAACATCAATATGGTAAATTGGTTTCTGCAAGGTAGTACAACATGAATAATAACCAAAACAAAAGAGGAAACCTCAAAAAGGCACCTTAAACTAACCCAAAAAGGAGAAATCCCCGGTATGGTCACCAATTTTGTTTCAAGGAAAAGTCCTCTAATGGTCTTTGGTCAAAACCATCATAGAGAAATTATGCTAAAGATAATCCTCAATCCCAAATGAACAATCAATCAATATTTTACAACAAACATATAAATGAATAAGAAAGATAAGAAACCAACTTGGAATCCAACATCTGATGAAGTTTCCATTTCTTGAATCTTTATGTTCAAATGCTCCTTCGATCACCTGCAATCAATAGAGATACATACAATACAATATATGGCTACAAATATATATGAAGTAGCTTATTGTAAATGTACAAATTAGTGCATTAAACAACTAAGGTTTGATAATTAAAGAACATGAAATTAACACATTGAACTGGACGGAAAAAAAGAGATGCTTATAAATAATAACAACAAATTCATGGAATGATATCACCTGCAACTTGTTGTGGCATTGTTAAAAAATTGATTTCATGTTCCTCCACTTGTTCCATAAGCTTGCAACTATTTTCTGCTTCACACAAGTCAAGTCTGAGAATTTTTTTTTTCTTTTCTGACTAGATAGGGAGAGTGAAGACTATTGGAAACGCAAGTTTGCATATATGAGGAAAATATTCCAGACACGGGATTAGGGTTTGTAGATTCTAAAGATAAAAGACCAACATGGTGGTGCTTTGGATAGTTTATCCTCCTTCTATTCTTCTCTTTTTAATCATGTAAACTTTAGATAGGTAGTTAGATAATTTAGGGTAGTTATTTTTATGAAATAGGAGGTTAAGAACCGATGAAAATTGTACACTTCATAATTTGTTGTTGCATAGAATATACAAATGTTCCAAAACAGTTGAAAAATAAACTAGACAACATTCAAGTCAAAAGTGTATTTTCATTGATTATAGTGAATAGTCCAAATTCTACAAATGATATAATGCAATCAACGAGAAGTTTGTGATTAGAAAAATTGTCAAATTTTTAGAAGACAAATCTTTGAGTGAGCTATAAAATGATGGTGTGGATAGTAAAATTCCATCTCTTCAAATAGATGAACAACTAGAAAATATAGGACAACAAGTCCTTAGATTTCCAATATTGAAAGAACAACACAATAAAAACAACTAGAAAATAGTTCTTCTTCAAATAATGATTCAGTGTTCACTAAGAGAAACCAAAGAACAAGGAATCTAAGAAGGAGGATGAAGTGAATAAACAAACTCACTTTCATCCCACATATTTTGAAGAAGCAATCAAGGAAGAACATTGGGTGTGGGCCATGGATGATGACACTAAGGCCATTGAAAGGAACACGACATGGTATCTTGTTGATCTACCAATAGAAAAAACTATCATTGGTGTCAACTGGTTTTATGAGACAAAGCTAAATGAGAAAGGAAAGGAGGAGAAGCATAAAGAAAGACTAATTTCCAAATAATTTGCTTAACAAATAGTAGTTGTTTATGGTGAAACTCTTGATCCAGTAGAAAGGTTAGATACCATTAGAGTTGTGTTAGCCATTGTAGCACAGAACAAGTGGTTAGTATACCAAATGGATGTAAATTCATCCTTCCTAAATGGAATATTGGATGAATAGGTGTACGTTGATCAACCACCAAGATTTCAAGTCAAAGGCCAAGAGTACAAAGTGTACAAGTTGAAGAATAGCTTGTATGGTTTGAAGCAACTCCCAAGAGCATGGTACAATAGAATTTACTCTTAATTTCTCAACAATGGAATAAACAGGAGTAGTAATGATCGCACTCTTTACACAAAATCAGATCAACAAGGTAAAATGCTTATTGTTTTCCTTTATGTTGATGTTATGATTTATACAGGGAAAATGTAGTCAAAAGACTTCAAACTAGTCCTAAAAAAAGAATTTGAGATGAATGACCTTGGTCTTATGAAGTACTTTTTGGGTAAACAAGTAGATAAATCTTCTCAAGGAATTTGTATATTTTTCCATAAGTATGTTGGAAACATCTTGAAGAGGTTATTGGATAAATGCAAACCAGTAGAGGCACCAATAGCCATAGGCATGAAATTCAGCAAGCAAGATGAAGGACCAATAGTAACTTTAACTTTGTATAATAGTATTGTAAGTATTCTAAGGCATCTCACTACAATAATACTAGATTTATTTTATGTAGTATAGTTTCATTTCCCATATTTATGAAGTCCCCTAAGAAATCTAACTCGAAATTTGGGAAAAGAATTTTGAGATATGTTGCAAGTATAGTTGGTTATGGTTTTTGGTACACAATGTTTGAAGATGTCAACCTCACTATATAAACATACAATGACTTTGCAGGCATCGTTGATGATAGGAAAAGAACTTTAGGATATGATTTTATTTTGGGAACAATTTTTATATTTTGGGCATCCAAAAAAAACCATTGTGAAAGTTTTTTCTACATAAGTAGAATATGTAGCAACAAGTAAATAGAGATGCCATAAAGTATGGCTTGTAATAATTTTGTATGATCTTGCACATGTGGAAAAGGAACCAACTCCTATTTTATGTGATAGCAATTCAGCTATTGCACTTTCTAAAAATCATGTACAATTCAATGGTAAAAGAAATCATATTGACACTTGCTACCACTTCATACATGAGATTCTCAACATTGGAGACATCAATCTATAGTTTTGCAGATCAAGGGATCAACTGGATCATATCTTAACCAAACCATTGGGAATAATGATGTTTGAATTTCAAAGACAACACTTAGGTATTTCCAGCGCTAAGTATTGTAATAGTTGAGATTGAAGGGGAGTGTTGAAGTGTGTAATATCCCTTATCCTAGTCATCTAGAAGTAGAGTATTGCATTTATGAGTCGCTTAGACAGTAGTGTTTGACCGAGTATGAATCAATTGGGTATCTTCTATATTTATACATTTAGCTAGAAATTAGTTTATATTTGGGTCCACTTCGAAATGAATGTAATCCTTTATATTATGAGATTAATGGAGAAGAGTATACTAGTATGCTCCATAGTTTTTAATGTGTGTTCATTTTTGTTTGTGCTTCCAGAAATTTAACATTTCTAACCTATCGGTAGATCTATATGAAGGGAGATACATAGTATATTTGTTGCAAATGTAGTTGTGAACTTAGGCAAAGGAATGTTAGCTATAAATGGGGTTAACCTCATCATTAATTTATTACCATGAAATTACACTTTAGATTATGCATACAAGAGTAATTGGGTGTCTATTGTTTGAAGGAAAGGATTCAAGAGAGTGTTAAGCCTCATCCCTTCCATGTACCTCTTTCATTCATAAAATCTATAATTTGTAGGGGGGGAGTTTGTTTGAAGAAAATGAGTTTAGCAGTTTAGGTGCAAAAACATGGTTCATTGTGTTAGAGGCAATCATTAACATTTGGGATGGTGCCCAACCTCGTGATACTTTGCAAGAAATTATAAGTTGGATATGTTGGAGTTAGAGGTATTTGAGGGAGCATAGATTTGTCTTATTTGAAGGAATTTCGCAGGTAATTACACATATTCCCATGGACACATTTGGTTTTTATTCAAGGCCTATTAGGGTGGCAAAGTGATTATAGAATAAGAGTTGAAATTGAGTATATATTATTCATTTTTCAATATCATATCAAGTCACAATAGCAACACATGGGCACAAGGATAAATGTGCATTTTGTAAGTGTCTAAACTAAAGGAAATCCATCAAGGAACTAAGAATACACACACACACAAACACACACACACACACACACACACACACACACACACACACACATATATTGTCTTCAAGAAAAAATCTCACTCCTAAATGACAATATAGGGAGTCAAATTAACACTAGAGAGAATAGAAATGTTCACATTAAAAAGGTAATGCAAGCCAATAAAAAAAATGGAAAATTTGAATGATGGCATTTGTAACATCCCCTCCGCTAGTCCTATTCATTGGTAATGGAAAAGTACAAGATAAGAGAGATAATTTTTATAACATTTTTCTTCTCTAGTAATTTAGATAGTTGTATGACTTACACATCTTAATGTATCCAAATGAGTAAACAAGTTACTATTATTAACAATTCACCCAAGTAAAACTCGGTAAAAATATTCTTCATGGAACTTTTGTGTAAAGGTGGTTAGGGTTGGTGTAAAAGGAAGTATTTTATTTAATATATTAGTTAGTATTTCCTGGAGAAGGAGAGATAAAAGGCATTTACTCTTGGGAGAATAAGGACGGATTTAAAGACTAGGTTTGAAGAAGAAGAGTGGTGTGTTGGAAAAAGGGACATGCCCCATCAATTTTCGGGGCTATGGTAGATACCTGGTGTCAAATATATTGGGAGAAGGGTTTTTTCATATTACAAAATTTGTGTGAAAGGAGTAGGCATTCTTAGCACTTGAGCTGCATTGATCATTCAAGAGGTTCAAATCACAATACAAGCAAAAGGAAGAAACCAAACTAGAAAAAAAATAGTTTTGAAGGAGCCTCCAAGGGGATAGAACCTTACATCCTACAATGATTTTCCATATGCAAGAGAGGAGGGATTCTTCCTTGCAATATTTCATGTTTACTTTATCAATGATAAGAGTGATTCTATGTCCAGAGGTAAGAATTGTGTTAGTCTTTCTTCTTTCAAACAAATCCAAGTCTATGTGCTATCTAGAGTAGGGCCATGCCTAATGCTCTATATTTTTCTTAAAACCAGTTCCATGAACATGGTAAGATTGAATATTGTTGTAAACACTGTGATTATGGAAGAGAGGCGTAGTCTCTTGGATGTTATTTTCTTGAGAATTTGTTGTTAATTATATATGGAATTCTTGCTTATACTTTCATTTGTGGAGTGATCGATCCCTATAGTGGATAGTGTCCTATGTTCGAAAGAGGGTGACCCTTCTTACTACCGGATAGAAAAAAAATCACTTTAGAGCTGAACTTGGGCCACCTTTGTGTTTATACAAGCTCATGTCCATTAATGTGCTCATGGGGTCTATCAGAGAGAGACACAGGCCTCCTCAATAATTTCACATATTTTACGAGTGTGGGGAGAGAGGGGTGAGCCTCCTCACAAATGTATACTATTTATATTTTTTCGTTGTCAAAAGGATGAGTGCGCAATAGAGTGTAGACCCTCAGATCGAATATACATTTACTGCAAATAATAAGTTATGGATTCAGAGTTATCAGTACCTTCATAAAATTAAAGAGGTGCAGTATCTTGTGCGTATGATATAATTGTTATAGGAAGAGAAGAGTAATACTCTCTCTCTTAAACTCGTTTTTTGTTTTGGTTCATATCTGGAAATGTGCAGCCCTATACAATTTTTCAATTATCGTCATGTTCTAGTTGGTGATGACACGTTCCATTTATTCATTCTATTATTTTGTAATTTTGGTGGAAATGGAAATCCCTTTTGATTGAGTCCTTAGAATGTATGTTCATTTAGTTATAATGGTGGTCACGGACTCAACCCTTTATATTTTGTTTCTTGTGTATTTTACTGTAGAAGAAGAGAGTAGTCCTCAAGTGTCTCTATTGTTCTATATAGAAGGTGTAATATTCTCTTAGAACTATTTGGTCATAATAATGCTTGGAAATTATATCACTATAGATTATATTTTATGGTTTAGAGATACAATATATACGAATAATATTGGTTGAGTCCAATATGATACTATGAAATCCTATTCAGTTTAGGGTGTATCTTGGCTAAAAATTTATTAGTATTCTAAGTGTGTAAATATTGAAGAAGTTTTATATTTCCTTAGTGTACTCATCCCCAACACAATCCTAAATTAAGATGTAGCACATTCCTTGGCTATAAATTAAAACAGGAATGAATGATTAATATATGTCTAGTGGAAGAAGGGCATAGCTTAACACCATGAATCTTAACATTTGAAACTTCATCTTTGATTGATCAAGGAGTCTAAATTTATGGCCAATGACTATATATATATATATATTATAATTAAAAGATGATGGAAGCTTAGTACGTTCAAATTTGTAGTCTTTTATGATCTTCACTCAGATAGTTAAAATGAAGAGATTTTGAATTATTTTAGAAGGTAATGTCCATGTTTTAAATGGAATGCCTTATATTGAGGCTAAATAATAAATTGTAAGTGTATCACAAAATTACAACCCCATTTTATTGGATAAGCTAATAAAACATTAACAAATTTTGGTGGACGTGCCCCATGGACAAGGTGAACCACGTATATTTGTGTCTGTGTGTATATATCTTGTATTTTTTATTTCTACAAAATGCCATAAGTTAATGCTTTCCAAATCTTGAATGATCCCTTGTTTAAATATTTTGATCTAAAGGTAAAGATTCAAGAGCTTATAAGATATTATTTATACTAAAGTGCTAGTAATACTTTCAACAAATAGAAGATGAGGTAGGGTAAGAAGAGTTAAGATATTACTTAAGGTAGGGAGTAAATGAAGTGGGTTATGTCATTACCCTTAGTAGAGTAAATGAACTAAGACAAGAAAATCCAATTTTGTGTGCACTTAAATTCAAAAATGATGAGCATTATATTATTGGTCTTCAAAAGGTATATTAGTATTTTAGTCTATTAGTCTAAGTACCCTACTATGCATATGAATGTAAAGATGTACCCTATTAATGATAAATGATAATCATTCATACTAATGCTCTTGGGTACCTAGAAGATGTTTAAGGAATGATTTTTATACCCCATTTCCATGTAAATAGTGAGTTGGAAGTTGGGTTTGTTACAAATGGTATCAGAGCAGGTTCTCCACACTCAGACCTAATGGACTCGCCTTCATATGGGTATGTTCTAAACCTTGGGAAGAATTGATTATTTGAGTATGAGACTCTATGTTCACTTCTTGGCATATATGTTATCAACATGGGGGCTTCACTTGTTGATCAATATCCTATCACGTTAGTTCATATTGTGGGTTTTAAAATTATCAAAAATTGAACCAATATATTGCAGGTATTGGGGGGATGAGGGGTTTAAGGTGGGGGTGGGTAGGGTGGTTTATAAGGATTGAGGTATAAAAAGGGGTGGAGAGGAGGTTTTAAGTATTGGGAGGGGGTTCCAACAAAAAGAGTTTGTGTCAATATCTCTGGAAATTAAGGGTATTCTTTAATATCCCACGATCGCATGTGCTATGTGAGAGGTTCACTAAGTGAAGTCCCCGTGGTTATAGAAAGATTATTGTTTTAATGTTATGATGTTAAGTACATGAATTGGTTTGTTTATAATTAAGAGATTAAAGGCATGAAGCTAGATGCACAAACTCAAATGCTAGTATATGAACGACTTGTTGAGATTATGATAATACAAAGCATTATAAGGTTAGCCATGATAAATTCATATTGCATATATGGTGTTAAAGGAGATTAAAAAGAGGACAAGATATTGTTATGTTAGTAACTAATAGGATGTTACAATTTATGATGCAAATAATATTTTGCAAGAAATTGTGAGTACAAAGAGTAGGTGCTCATGGTTGCAAGACATGTCATCAAATGTGAACCAAAAGATAATTGGAAGATAAATCCCGTGAGGGAAAAAGGTAACATCTAGAATCAATGTGATTCATTGAATATTATGAAATGTAAGCAAGATGTTATCATCGATTAATCAATTGCATTTATAGTAAATCATAGTTTAGATAACTTGATATGCCGAGAGTGTGCTATGGAAGAAGTTTAGAAAATTTCTACTGAAGTACTTGAATACGGTAATTATATTATTATGAGAATTATCTGTTTTGCAAACAATATATCTATGATAAGGAAATTGAATCATAGAATTTATTTGAAATGGTTTGTGCATGCATAGATACTAGAAGTATCAGACTATGCCAAGTGATAATGTGTTGTTTAAACATATTGAAAGTATAATGGTGTTTATTAAGTCTTGAATGACTTAGACAAACATGTTTTGATGTTGAACGGGTAAGTTCTGGAACATTAGGATTATTGAGTTACCATGGGATATGGTACTGATCTAGTGGGCTCATGAATATTAGGAATGTTCATAATTATTAAAAGTTTGGTTTGATGGGGCATTGGTAGGATCTAGAACATAAGTATGTTCAATGATGATTATGATATTTCATGCATTCAATATTTTTAAATATATGTCATTATGACTAATTAAATAAAGAGTTGTGAAACTTTTGAGCTGACCACGGGGGACACCCTGGGTTATAAGGCTCTCAAACTTATAAGGAACTTTTGTTCACTATACATAAATAATTAAGGAAAATGAAGTAGAAAATTGGTTTGGTGTTGAGCTTGTTGGGCTCTAGAGCACCTAAAGTGATTAGTCTCATTATGCATAATTACATTATGTAATAAGACTTGGAAACGAATACTTAACTTTCATAATAAATGAACTGAAATATTGAAATGGTTGAACACAAAATTTTTATGAATTAAGTAGAGCTGCTATGGAGCACCCTGGAGAGGTGATAGGCTCTGAAATTTTTGATAAGTTAGTACAGAGTTTCCAATGAACACCCTTATGAGGTGTTAAGTTCTATTGAGCGCTCTATGATATTAAAGTCCTAGGAAAAGAACTACCAATGAGAACCAAGAGGAGGCGTTAGGCTCTGAAGAAGAACTATTAGAGAGCACCTAGTGAGGTGTTAGGTTCTGTAGTAACAACCTTTGAAATGTTAAGTTTTCAGGTCCTAAAAAATTTCAAGCTCTATGCAGGAGATACGCATGGGACCTATAAGAAGTCGATGAAGGGTATCATCCTTATATTGAATGAATATTATTCTTATACTGGTTGAGGAGGCATGCACGTGAATTAGCGGTTTCATGAGGAGATGACCCTTATATATATATATATATATATATATATAAGAACTTCCAAAAGAAGATTTCAGTTAAGAAATGCTTGGAACATCAATGCCAATATGTGTGTGTGTGTGTGTGTGTGTGTGAGTTTTTTTATTTTATGCACCATGATATGTTGAATGATGAAACATTAGCCTGAAAAGTTATACAGGAGGTGAATCCTCATGTGACAAATGTAAAAAAAAGATTGTTGTTATGTGCAGAAGTAATTGTTTTTAATCAATTAATGTTTCTGAATATGTGAAAAGGTTATGATTATGGAAATATTATATTAATTTAATACAACTACTATTGTTGTGAATGATTAAGGGTACTTGAGAAAACGTATTTCTATACCATAGGTGTGAAGGTAAATGGAATATGGAAAAGTTATGTGTCATGAGGTACAAATGTAGGGATGATTATACTTTAGATCATAAATTTTATATTATTTTTATATGTTATGTAATTGTAGGGAATATACTATGTTATTACTATGAGGTAAAGTTTTCAAAGTATAGTTAAATTTTGAGAGTTGCCATAAAAAGATAGCAAACAAAGGCTTAAAAAACTAATGCTAGTATTCGTATGTTCTTGTATACTTAAAATTTTGGAAGGACCTGGAATTGCAGGTGCAAATCACAGATTATGGAAGACAACAAGCATTAAAGAAATTTTGAAGAACAACCAAAACAAGCAAAGGTAGGTGAAGACTGATAGTCACAAGATCAATGTAAATTGAGGACCAAGCTTTGAACTCATATCAACACCGAGGATGGTGTTCTTTTAGAAGGGGGAGGATGTAACATCCCCTCTGCTACTCCTATTCATCGCTAATGTAAAAGTACAAGATAAGAGAGATAATTTTTATAACATTTTGTTTCTCTAATAATTTAGATAGGTGTATGGCTTACACATCTTAATTTATCCAAATGAATAAACAAGTTACTATTATTAACGATTCACCAAGTAAATCTTGGTTAAAAAGATTCTTCGTGGAACTTTTGTGTAAAGGTGGTTAGGGTTGCCGTAAAAGGAAGTATTTTATTTAAAATATTAGTTAGGATTTCCTGGAGAAGGAGAGGTAAAAGGTGGTTACTCTTTGGAGACAAAGGACGGATTTAAAGACTAAGTTTCGTGAAGAAGAGTGGTATGGTGGAAAAAGGGAGATACCCCTTCAAATTTCGGGGGTGTGGTAGATACCTGGTGTCGAATAGATTGGGAAAAGGGTTTTTTCATATTACGACCTTTGTGTAAAAGGAGTTGGGATTATTGGCACTCGAGCTGCACTGGTCATTCAAGAGGTTCAAATCATAATACAAGGAAAAGGAAGAAACCGAACTAGAAAAAAATGGTTTTGAAGGATCCTCGAAGGGGATGCAGATGGAAGAGAGGAGCGATTGTTCCTTGCAATCTTTCATGTTTACTTTACCAACAATAAGAAAGATTCTACGTGTAGAGGTAAGAATTGTGTTAATCTTTTTTCTTTCAAACAAATCCAAGCCTATGTGTTATGTAGAGTACGTCCATTCCCAGTCCTTTATATTTTTTTATAAAATATTTCCATGAACATGGTAATATTTAATATTATTGTAAACACTGTGATTATGGAAGAGAGGCGTAGTATCTTAGATGTTATTTTCTTGAGAATATATTGTTGATTATGTATGGAATTATTACTTATACTTTCATTTGTGGAGTGACCAATCCCTGCAGTGGATAGTGTCATATGTTCGTAGGAGGGTGACCGTTCTTACTACTGTATAGAAGAAAAACGGTTTTGGAGCCGACCTTTCCACCTTTTTGTTTATACAGGATCATGTCCATTAATATGATCATGGGGTTTATCAGAGAAATACACAAGCCTCCTCGATAATTTCACATAGTTTACGAATGAGGGGAGAGAGGCGTGAGCCTCATAAAAAATGTGTACTATTTATATTTTTTCTTTGTCAAAAGGATGAGAGTGCAATAGATTTTAGACCCTCGGATCGATTATACATTTACTGCGAATAATAAGTTGTGGATTTAGAACTTTATCAGTACCTTCGTAAAAATAAAGAGGTGTAGTCTCTTGTGTGTATTATATGAAGAGAAGCTTAATACTCGCTCTCTTGAACTGGTTGTTTTTTTTGGTTCATTTCTGGAAATGTGTAGCCGTGTACAATTTTTCAATTACCTTCATGAGAATGTTGGTGACGACACAGTGCAATTTATTCATTCTATTATTTTTTAATTTTGATGGAAAGGGAAATCCCTTTTGATTGAGAGTCCTCGACTATATGTTCATTTAGTTATAATGGTGGTCATGGACTCAACCCTTTCTATTTCGTTTCTTGTGTATTTTACTGCATAAGAAGAGAGTAGTCTTCTAGTGTCTCTATTGTTCTATATAGAAGGTGTAATATTCTCTTATAACTATTTGGCCATAATAATGCTTGGCAATTATATAAATATAGATTATATTTTATGGTTTAGTGATAAAATATATACGAATAATATTGGTTGAATCCAATATGCTATTATGAAAGTCTATTCAGTTTAGGGTGTATCTTGGTTAAAAACTTATCAATACACTAAATGTGTAAATATTGAAGAAGTTTTCTATTGCCTTAGTGGACTCATGCCCAACTCAATACTAAATTAAGATGGAGCACATTCCTTGGCTCTAAATTTAAAAAGGAATGAATGCTTAATATATCTCTGGTGGAAGAAGGGAATAGCCTAACACCATGAATCTTAACGTTTGAAACTTCATATTTTATTGATCAAGGAGTCTAAATCTATATCCAATCTCTCTCTCTCTTTCTCTCTCTCTCTCTCTCTCTCTCTGTTACGGAGAAAACTTATTATGGCTTGGGGTACCACAACAGACAGAGTAACTGCAGAAATCAATCCCTTCCCATATGCAAGAGAAATAAAACATCTAACACTAAAGGATCTCGAAACATATCTTATTTTGGATGGTTGATGTAGATCCCCGTTGAGATTTTCCAATCTCGCTTGTGTTAGCAATTTGCTCTCTCAACAATTGGCAAACAAGACAAGCATGCTGTATAATGGTGTTAGACCTACTCTAGCATATATAATCAATAACATATAAGCATTTAAAAGCATCCATGGATTCCATATTCATTTAAATACACATTATTGGACATGAAAAGATATTTCTATTAATATAAATCAGAGATTACAAGAATGACAACCTTTGTCGGCATGTCTGTGAATCGGAGAAACCGAGTCCTCCACCTGGGCCTCCACCACTTCAATCCTCCATCTCTCAATAGCAAGCTCACAAGCAAATGCAAGCTTAGGAAGAACACAAAGTGCTCCAAGGGACAAAGGGATGCAGACTCAAGTATAAGCTTTGGCAATAATGGACTATAGTTTTCTTGCTCTTCAATTCCTCCCCTTTCAATGTATCCAAAGGGTTTCTTATATAGTGCTTCAATGGGGGTAATGGAAGGTCAAATTCGAGCGATCTCAAGGCATATAGAAGGCCAAGAGACAAGTGACTCGGCTCCACATCAAGGAAAACTCCAAAACTATTTGGCATTTTGCACACATTCCGATGTACGCGGTTTAAGGGTCATATCTGCATATATATGTGAGAATGGGTTTAAAATTTGTGTATAGAAAATAATGCATTTTTTTAGGGATGATCTTGGAAACATCAAAGGTACAAAAATGGTCCATGGGGTTCAAAGAGTCTGTAGAGGGACAGGAAAGGCCATAAATATGTGATCCACCATGTGTGGTAAAATCAGCTGTAACAAATGCCCCCTAACGTGTGAGGTCAGAGGGATGATACGATGGTCGGAATATATTATAAATCTATCCCAAAAGTGGAGTGATGAACAACCAGGTGGAAGAACCAGCCATCCAATAGTATAATACAATATTCAAACTCTGCGCATGACGACAAGTACATACATCAATCCTTGATACATAAGAGTATAATGGCTATGAATAAGCATGATACAAAATATGACATGTGTGGTCATTACCATGTACAATATAGATAGATCAGAATATCCATGATGAAGATATAAAAAGGATCATGATCTCCATGAAAGATGAAGATATACAATGGATCAATATCTCCATAATGGCTGAAGGTATCTGACATACACTGGAATCAAGTCACGAGAGCTGAAATCTCATGAACATTGTCATGATCAAGGAGGTAGCATATATGGAATGCCACCAATTTGGAAGGTCTTCTACACAATCCGCTACGAGTACATGTCCTACTATGCGAATAGAGGTTTCGAGGTCGAACATAGTATTCCATCGTCTAATTACCGGTCATTGATATATACCATTAACAAATGCGAGATCACCCACCGATAATGAAAATGGGAATCAAGGTACTAGAGTGCAATCTAACAAGTGTGAATATATGTGTTGAGGTCAAACACTCAAAAGAATCCATTGATCAGGGGAAATTGATGTATTCCCAAAAACTGTCCATGGCGAGAGAACCTGCCACTAATGACTGCAAGTCTTAAGGCACTCAAAATGACTCTAGATTCCTATCCCAGAATAAATGATCTGAAGTTGATGGGATGAAATCCGATGGAAGGAGGGTATTAAGGCATCCCCCATCATCCAACAGGAGGTACTCAACAAAGATGTATAATGTGGAAGGACTCGATCATAATGTGCGTGAACTAGTATCAGTATCGAGAATGACCGACATGCAAAGTCAAGAGAACTGAGGAATGGCCAACTCAGGTTTCAACTTCCTTCGAATAAAAGCATAAAGTTGAATGGTGATTGAATGTAGGAAGCATAGAATCAATATACAAAACTGGGACACTTCTGCGACATAGGAGGCATCGACAGAGGCTCCATACGGACTGGAAGCTTAACTAGTCGATGGAGATAAACTCAGAGAAACGAGTACAACTCCTAAAGTCAAACTATTAACCCAACCAATGGATGTGATATATAGTGCTCTGTTTGAAGGTGACATGACTCGACTGCTGCCAAAGATAACATCTTTTCTTGTCCGGCTTTTTGGTTTTTGGTTTTTTTTTTTGGACTTTTTCAAATGTTTTGAAAAGCTTAAAAAAGAATAAAAGTGCTTTATAGTTATAGACTATGAGGATACAAGTGTCAAGAGGAAAACAAACTAGTTCCAAGCAGCGGAATGTACCTATGCTCAATTCAAGGAAACATGTGTAGGATAATGACACTCGGGGGAAAGTCCCCTCCCGGTAAAAAATGAGGAATCAAGCTGCAAAAGATATGAAAAATGGCTCTGCTTGGCTAGACATGAGACAAGATCGAGCTATATGGCTCATAATCAAAGTCAGGGAAGCTGGCATAAGGCTCAATAAGGCAAGAAAAACTCATGATAATGGAATTACAACTTGACATAAGGGAGTCCTGGGGAAAAGGCCAGCGAAAAGATCAAGAGGAGTATGAGGCTCTTGCCCAAAGTCATGGCGATACTATACAAAGGACTCCCACATCCTAAAGGAAAAATGTCGGCATGGGCACCAAATGCAAAACAAGAGCTAACTGGGGCATCCATGTATCGCCAAGCTCTACCATTCACATCATGTCACTTCTAAAAGCAACAAGAAGGTTTTGTGACAAGATAGAATGGGTTCGTACCTAAGGTTATAATGAAACAGTCATAAATTCATGCAAAGTGCAAACGAATGTGCAACCTAACCTATATGCCAATTTAGACATAATACCTAAAATCGACATGAACGGGTTAAAACCATAGCCAAACCGAGCTCAAAATAGACTCCTACATCATCAAATTAGTCCAAAACGGTCCAAAACGGTCAGAAACAGTAAAAAACTATAGAAAGTGGGTAAAAAATTTCAAAAATTTCAAAAAAATTCTATAAATAGTAAAAATTTCAAAAATTCCATATCATTTAAAATTTTTACCCATTTGAGCTCAAAACTTCCAACGCAAATTCTGCCAGCATCGTCCGGCGAAATTCGACACCGTTTGTTCTAGGTAACTCCTCATGTCCTCCTATTCTCATTCCATGCAAATTTTTTAGGTTTCCATGGTCAATTTCATTTTCTAGGCCAATCTAAAGTAGGCATTTCGTCCCACATGGATATCGGGGTTTTTTTCGCATATAGGGCTGGCCATACGTGGAAAAACTACTAAAAACCACGTACATACGTGGTTGTTTTGCAAACAGTCGTGTATGCGACTGCAAATAAGGATTTCTAATGCAAATAATGATCAAAAGTCATGTTTTCTGTGTAGGATGGTTCTAGAATGGATGGAGAGGTAACATGGTGATGTAGAAGAGGTTGTACAAGGTGACTTAATGGCTCAACAAGCTCTCTGTGCATGTGGTTTGTATAGGTTTTTGTGTCTTGGCAGCTTGAGGACCAAACCAAGACTCCTGCAAATGCTAGTGGATTATTGGGATCCAGACTCAGAGTCTTTTCACATTGATGGGATGTCACTTAGTATAGAGATTGAGAACATATACTTTATCACCAGATTATATCAATGATGAGAGGTGGTAAATCTCTGATCTCTGGGGCCCGGAGGTGGCCTGACTATTGATGAGTACATTGCGGTGTACTGCTTTCTAGACATGGAAAAGGTTGGGAGTCAAATCCCGACAAACTTGATCCAAGTGCTAGGACTGAAGGCCATACTATTGGAACTCGACAAGATAGCTGGACTAGCTTCACTCCACCAGGCCTCGTGACCATTGATGTTTTATGCGGTGGAGTGTATGAGACCCACAGTATATGACTGGAGCACTGCGTTGTTAAGCAACATAAAACATCAGCTCAGTGACTACAAGATGGGCAGGGTGAGAAACTTTGGTTTCTCCAGCATACTGAGCACGCTCTTCTTTGAGTGTGTACTGTAGCTAAGCCCTAGAGTGGACATTCCTCCACATGGAGTTTGAGATCCGGCCCAACGACGTTGGGAAAATGTTATGTGTAGACTTGGCAGAAGTAGGGCGGCTAACCCCTACCCAACAGACTTCTTTCCATAGTGGCAAAGGAAGATCATTGCCATCGATGACTACCTCTATGAAGGGATAGATTTCTGGGGAGATCTGGACATGCCCTTACTAACAGGAGCGGCATATGGCGACATAGGTAATGAATCCCAAACCCTCTTTTTAATTTTTTTGAATTATGAATTTTTTTTTGTGTTTTTTGATATATTGAATTAAAAGACATGTTTTGGTGTGATGACACATAGTGACAATCTGTCATGTGTATGCAGATGTTGGACCATGGTGACCTAATGATTTCCCTCATCATAGACAGAGGGGAAGAGGAGACGAAATCATGGGTGCGGATGCGGAGCAGATGCTCCAAAGCATCCACACAAACTTTGTACGCTTGACACATAGGGTATCCATAGCGCAAGTCGAGGACTTGCTTGAGGCCATGTAGTGCCAGGTGGTTGGTGTACCACGGGCATGGGTTCGATTATTTGAATGTGTAGATAGAGACGTGGTGTGCTACCATGATCAGAACCCCCCCCCTCCTCCTTAGGCTTAGAGACCTGAGAGTATTTCTTTTTGTACTACCATGTATTATATTTTGTTGGCTCGGAAGCCCCAATTTTGTATTATGACACTTATGTATTATGACGTCGCATTTTGGATGTTTAATGAAAAAAATGTATGATGATGGATTTTATTTATTTACATGTGTGTAAAAATGTATGTTTGTGATATGCTTATGGTCTATGAAACAAATGCCAATCTAACACATAGTTAGAATATAAGTCAGCAACTTGATTAAAAATTCTTGAAACATGTATGTATGTTATATTCTCAAATTGTCGTTCTAGCAATCTGACACGTAAGAATCTTTGTAATAATGTTGGATCCCTAATACAATACAAGCCATTAAGTTTTGAAACCACTAACTGCGAATAAAGATGTACTTCAAGAGAGAGAACACCATGTGAAATGACATCCCGCAATAACTCAATAACGACACTATATTCAACAACATTGTTAGAAGAAGGTTGTAAACATACACCTCCTGAATACAATACTTGACCCATAGGAGCATAAATCACCTAAGCAGCCAAAGCTGAGTTTTGAGTGTGATGGCTAGCACCATCAGCGAATCCTATGTAAACAGAAGACTCCATCGACATCTTCCATAAAAAATGAAAGCTAATCAATAAACCCGATCACCATAAGAAAACCTAACTATGCAATTCAAAAACTGTACAATAATATACAACAACCAGCCCTAGCTGAAGATCATGCATAGTATTTTTTAAGATAGAGCCCATTTTTAGGCTCCACCAAGGCTATCCCTTCATAATCCACCAGCTCATAGGCGCCCTTTTCTAACACACATTTGACTACGTAAGTACCATTCCACATGGGATTAAACTTCCCTGCCCCCAAGGGTTCTTTAGCTTGACCCCACAAAAGGATCAAATCACCTTCACAAAACTTCCTTAGACGGACAGAATTATCATATTGGACCTTAACGCGATGCTTATTTACTTCTAGAGCCACTAAGGCATCTTGGCGATGCTCATCAAGCTTCTCTAAGTGGACCAAACGTTCTTCCAATGCGGAAGTGTCTGGTAAAATCTCTATAGCTAGCTTCAACCGACAAGACAGACTCCACCCCATGTACAAGCTGATATGGAGAGAAACTGGTGGCAGTCTTAACCGTGATTCTATAGGCCCACAAAGTAGGATATACCATGATATACCAATTCATCTTGCTTTGTGTGATGGTTCGTTGGAGAATATACTTAAGTGATTTATTCATTGCTTCAACCTATCCATTTGCCTGAGGGTAATAAGAAGAGGAGTGCTCCTGCTTATACCCTAAATTTGAAGCCAACTCTTCCATCATTTTATTCTTAAAGTTCCTACCATGGTCAGTGACAAGCTCTTTCGAAATGTCGAACCGAGTAATAATTTGGTTGAAAATGAAATGTGTGACTGTCTCACCATCGGATTTAATTGTGGGCATAGCCTCTATCCATTTCGTGAAATGATCAACAACCACGATAATGTGATGATGTCCCCCAACAAAAGTTGGGTTGCAATCCATGAAGTCAAGGACCCACTTGGTGAAGGGACTGGTGGTGATAATAGGATGTAACGGGGTAGGATGTGAGCACATATTGCATGCAAACACCTAGAAAGGGTGACACTTCTTGACTGCATTAACACAATCTTTTAAGATCGACAACCAAAAATATCTCGCTCTCAAGATTTTTTGGGCTGTAGAAATCCTAGATAAATGATCACCACATGTCCCTCCATGGCAATCATTCAGCACAACCTTAATCTCATCATGGGTTAAACAACGACGCAAAATTAAATCTACCCCACGGCGGTACAAAGTGTTATCCATTATAAGGTAGTTCTTAGCTACATGATGTAATCGTTGTCACTCATCTCATGAAAGGCGAGTAGGGACCTTCAACATTTGCAAATATACAATGATATCCCCATACCACGGGTCCAAAGTTGAGATAAGGAAACTTATGCTCATCGACAAATGTATCCTCATAAACCTCCTCCTCCTCCACACTTGGAAAATCAGATATGAGCTCTGCAAATATCAATGATTTCTTTGATTTTGCCAAAATGAATTCAAGATTGAACTCTGGCAAAATAACAATCCATTTATTGTATTTTCCCCCAATCATCCTTCTAGTGAGGACGAACTGAAATGGATTGACATGAGCTACCACCAAGGTCTGGCGAAGGAGAATGTAATGTCTCAATCTCTGAACCGCATGAATGGTGGCCAAGGCAAGTTTCTCCACATGGGAATAATGGATTTCTGCATCAACAAGGTTTCGGCTCAAATAATATATGACATGCTCATGGAGCTCCTCGTCCTCCTGAACCAAAACCATACCAATCGTCTCCATGGACGTGGCCACATAAATCAAAAAATCGCAGCTATAGTCAGGTGGACTAAGCACGAGGGATGATGCTAAGGCTTGCTTAAGAGCATCAAAGGACTCCTAGGCTCGCTCATCCCAGTAAAAAGTAGTGTCCTTCTTTAAAAGAAGCATAAAGCCTTTAGTCAAATTGGAAAAATTAACTACGAATTTCCACAAGAAATTTGCCATGCCTTTCAAACACTGAAGATGTCTAATATTACGCGGGGGAGACAATTGAAGTATTGCCTCAACCTTTAAGGGATCGACTCTTATACCCTCCTTGGATACAATGAACCATAGAAAGTGACCAACAGTCACGCAAAAAATGCACTTATGAGGATTTAACCTAACTTGATAATGGAAGAATCTTTCGAATACTAATCTCAAATGGTATGGATGACACACTCTTAGATGAGAATGAGTAGCAAGGTCATCTAAATACACTTCAATAATTGTTTTGAGATCATGAAAAATTAAGGTCATAGCCCGCTAAAATGTAGCTCAGGCGTTTTTAAGGCCGAAAGGCATCTTTCGATATGCAAATGTACCCCAAGGACAAATAAATGCAGTCTTATGTTGATCCTCACGTTTGATTTGAATCTGATTATATCTGGAAAAACTGTTCATGAAGGAGAATACCTTGCTTCCTACACACTCATCCAAAATCTGATCAATAAATGGTGTGGGAAAATTATCCTTAGGACAAGCACGATTTAAATCATGGAAATCAGTGCATATACGGATCGCTCCCTACTTTTTATCAACTGGAATGGGATTTGAAACCCACTAC
Source organism: Pseudotsuga menziesii (assembly GCA_001517045.1). Taxonomy (NCBI): domain Eukaryota; kingdom Viridiplantae; phylum Streptophyta; class Pinopsida; order Pinales; family Pinaceae; genus Pseudotsuga; species Pseudotsuga menziesii. The sequence goes on along the minus strand of LPNX010046350.1, from coordinate 326,962 downwards.
GTCAAGGGAACGAGATAGATAAAACTGGATTTTAACAGCTTCTCTATCTCAGCCTTAATAGCGGGTGCTTTTCTAGGATTCACCGCACGTAAGTGTTGTCTAACCGGCTTCATATTTGGATAGGTATTAATCTCATGTTTGACAAAATGAGGGTCAATACCTAGAATTTATTCGTATGAAATGGAAAAGATGTCATGAAACTCTTTAAATAGCTTGGTATACTCCTTAATCTCATCATGGGAACAATATGCCCCAATGTAGACGTTTTCAACTTTGCCAGGATCACGAGAAATATTGATAGGAATAGTAGGTGATAAATTCGCCATGTTTCCATTAGCCATCTGACGAGGAGAGCTCAATGGAACCATGGGACTACCAATATTCTCGCTAAGAATTTCCCTAAAGTCCTCACGCTCCATACGGTCCATCTCGGAAAGAAAATATGATCGATGATGTAACTCTTCCCAAGGTGGCTCAACTCCAGACATGGCCTCAATAATGGCTTCATTCAATGAAAAAACATCATCGAGGAAATCATGTGCATGAGAGGACTCAACTGCCCATGCAGGTAGCACATATGGGTCTTCCTCCTCCGTCCATGAAGAGGAAGGACTAGGCTCTACAACACAATCAAGATTCGCTTGATATGCTATCATCGTTGTAGGCAACAACGCATCCATTTCGATAGGTCCATTTGAAGGACTCAGTGAAGGAAGAATCCAAGGATTTTCCATATGGGTAGTGCAAAAATACACCGAATTCAACAAGGATGAAACCCCACCAAAACTAGATCTGATCAAAAGAATAGGTGTAGGATAGCTAAAGGTTCCCATAAGAGACAGATACATACCCACACCCACACTCCCAATTGTCAACTAAGAATGATCAATAATCGGGATTGAAGCTCTCGATGATGCACTAACACTAGGATTACGGAATGATGTCTGATCAATCGTAACGATCTTCCCATTGAATGGAAAGCATACCACTCGAAAGAGAGAAGAGGCTACGGCTTGCATACTATACATCCAATTCCATCCTAGCAAAAGATTGTAGTTAAGGGGTGCATCAACCACCTCGACCTCGATTGCGACTATCTTCCCTCCCAATTGGACCTTAAGAGAAGGAAGAATCTTGTGTGGCCGAAATGATCTACCATCAAAAGCAATCAACATGGTAGAGGATTGAGACAACTCGGTAGAAACCAAACCCTTCCAACATGACAAATACATCACGGAAGCAGCAGCACCTTCATCAATCACAGTGTGTTTGATGGTCATATTAAGACACTTTACATGAATCAAAAGAGACATGTAGTAAGGCAAGCGAGGCTGCAGTCCCATGGTTTCAAATTTGATAATGGAAGAAGAGTTATCATCACTAACCCCAAGAGCAGAAAGAAAGGATTTCCTTTGCGGAGGACAACTCTAAAGTACTTCAAGCGTGAACATCGCACAAGGATTTTGGCCCAAATCCTCGACAGTGGAATAGTTCTGGGTAGCTCAGGCATTAGGATTGTGCCTCGAAGGCTTTAGGACTGCCTTAGGAATGCAAGGTGCAACTTCAGGTTTATCCATAGGGTTTTTGATACACAAAGGGCTCTAAGGTGGAGCAAGTTCTTTTCCAAGGTCCAGTTGTGAGGAACCATAATCCTTTGCATGAGTCACAACCTTAGTAACACGCACCATATTGATGCAACCATGACCAATATTGGCTTCTGACAGATTTTGATCTCCGCCCAATGCACAATGAGGATCAATGATCCTCAAGTTCCTATTTTGATTATGGGGTAAATGATTAGTTAGCATAGTTAAGCCCTGTGCTATGAATCTCGAGGCATCTTCCATATGAGGGCACAAGTGAGTGAGGTGGTCCTCCTTACACAACTTGCAAGGAAAATTTACCTTACGTTTAGACTCCTTTTCCCCCCAGCATTACGAGTGTTCTTGTCATTATAATTAGCATTTTCGTTCTTGTTCTCACCCTTACGATTATTTTTACCCCTTTTCTTATTCTTTCCAGGCTGCTGGTTGCTCTTCTGGTCCAATGATTGCACGGAAAGTACACTCACCGTTTGGGTGGGTTGAGACAAAGCCGTGGCTTGTCCTGACGTGGATTGATTAATAAACAATTGGCTCACTTGTTTCACAACCGAATCCATAGGTTTGACACTTGTACAACCCACAATGCCATCGGCATGTGGTTCGGGCTTGATCTTGGGATCGAAACTAGATCGCAGAGTATTAAGTATAATCTCATACAAAAGTTCAGATTGAGCGTAGATCAAATCCAACTCTTGTGCCCTAAAGATTGCTTGTTCCTCATTTTGGACTCCAGATGTAGACACATCCCTCGCAATGTAAGATAACAACGACTTGAGGAACCACTCAAGGAAAAATTCCAGTGGTATAAAGGCTTTAATCAATCGCTTCCATCTATGCCACTCTTGAATATGATCCAAGATATGTGTGGCTTTGTATTGTTGAAATGTCGACAAGAGTTCTGTACCAATGTCATAACGCACGGGTAGCTGAAAGTGATTGAGGAATGTCATGTCAAGGTCATTGAATAAAACGAATGCCCCCCTTAGAACTCTATATACCATTTCACTGCAGGCCCAGTGAGGGTGCATTGAAATAGCCTTAAACGGATTGAATCGTCATGTAAGGAATTGGAAGAGCACCAAAGGTGAAAAGTAGTGACATGCTCACTAGGATTTTCTCCAGCTTTTCCCTCAAACTTGGGAATGTCCTAAGGAATATTTTTAGGGACGGTCGGCCAGGCTAGGTCTATGCAAGCCTCGATAAGTCAGGTAAGTTCAACATTGTAAGGAAACGTGGCCTATGTTGAGTCGGTCTATGCCATGCTCCTTGATAGTTCTGGTTCATGTAAGGCTGATTGCTATAAATACCATGGCTTTGTCCATAATATCCTCCTCCCATTTGACCCGTATAGGGCTGCATGGAAGCATTATGATGTGGTGTACCTTGACTATGCAGTGCTGCAAATCCATCATTGGAAGAGTAATCAGGTTATTGATACCCGTACCCATAGGGTTGATAGTTCTGTCCATACTGTGGTCCATAAGACTATCCATGAGAAGCTCCATAAGGTGTCCCATGGGATGTCCCATGAGAAGCTCCATAGTTAGTGGTATGGGGAACTCCTTGTGATGGACCATTAGACGATCCAGAAACATGAATATGACCTCCCACCACAATGGGAGGTACTTGACTCTGAAATCATTACCATGCAATCAATCATAGTACGAACATGGCTAGTAGCGATATTCTGACCCGAAGGACCACGTGAATGAGGGGGAGGAAGGGTTGTCAAAAATTCATTTGAAGGAGTAGGGTTTGAGGACGAAGGGACATGTGAAGGGATGTAAGTGGTGTTCCCTTTGGTCACTCGTCTCGGTTCTGGTATCCGCATATGACTACTAACACTAGGTCTAGGATGGACATGTGAGGTAGCTTCCACCACTGGGATGGAAGGTGCAATGTGACTAGTGCTCCCAAATATCTCCGCATGGAAAGGAATAGGAGTGCCCCCAAGTGTAGTGCTAGGTTCAACTTCTGACTCGACATGATGTGCCAGATCGAGTGCAGGGATATTAGACATGCCATAACAGAAATGACTAGTGCTTGTGGGTTCATAATGAGTCTCGCCGCTCGGTAACCAATACCGACGACCTGTGAATGAGGGATCACAACCATAATGTGAAGGTATTTTTAGTGAAGGATCGTATACAGGAGTAGAAACTACATCCCCAACCTCATGAGGTGGAGAATACATCTCAAGAATCTCATCCTCGTGATCTCCCATCGTGTGTGAATCAAAGTGAGAAGTAGTCCGCTCGGACTGTCTATTTCTCTCTCCCAAAGGAGGAGGAGACGTGGAATGCAGAAGTCCTGCTAAACGACTATAACGACGAAGTGCCACGACCGAATTCACAATGACTCAAAAAATGAAAAAGACTCAATCTAATTACGTAAACCCTAGGCAAACTACCATGCATAGAGCATACACCTATAAAATGTAAAGCCAAATCGCAAGCAAAAGAGGGTAGGATATGTGAGCTCTCAAATGAAGTAGGTATGTCTCGCCTAGGATAGGCTTGAGACTCCCATACACAACAAGCAGAGCTTCGTAACCAATTATAGTGGCCCTCAGCTTCAACGCATATAGCAACTGTGTTGTGCAACCCCTACCTAGCCAGGACACCTGCAGAATAACCTCTGCGAAGTACCCCCTAGATAATGTAGGTAAGGAAACTAAGTTCACCTCAATATAATCAATTCTTAGGCAGACAGTCGTAGGTGGGATTGACCATATGGGCAGGGTAGCAAAGCTCGAAACTCTCGAAAGAGCCCCCAGATACGAATACAATCCCAGAAATATCTTCAGTGCTACTCAGTTATGACCAGGGGTCATTCCAATCAGTAACCGCTCACACTGTTTCATGCTTAACTCCCTTGTAAGAGGAGGATCCTGAGAAACACTAATTATATAAATGAATTTCACACTCTCACTTGGGCAGACACATAAATGTTTCGTTTAGTGGTCTTGGAGAATTCACTCGTAATGAACTATTCCAAGACCCTAAAACCTAATCTTGTTGGTAAACCCTATAAAAGAAAAGAGTGTAATTCATTTTATTATGCGTTGATTTTAATTAGCTTATTACTCAAAAGGGCAAATGGTCGTGCAACTAACGATGTTATGACGCAGCAAGAAGTAAAATGCACACCTAACAATCAATGCAAATGCACCGTGTCAAATGAAAAATGGGGTATGCTACTACGTGGAAGTGCAAAATTTTCCTTCGAATGAATATGCAATCATTCCTATATGAAAATCTGACTAATACTCTCCAAGCAAACTAATGCAAGTACCATGCAAAATGAAAAATGCAACAATGCATAATGATGCAAAAAGCAAATGTTTTTGTGTTTTTTGAATTAAAATGAGATAAACAGCAAAAGTATGACTCTACAACCCCAGACTCTTCAAGCACTATCGAACATCACTCAAGCAAAGCACTAAGGTAAAAGAGACCTAATGCACTAATCCCAAAACAAAAAATAGAAAATAAAATGACAAGAACATTTTCAAAAATTTAAACTAAAAAGCGTCTTTGGTAAGAAACAAGGGTGTATATAGACTCCAGAAGAATCCAAGAGACTCATTAATCATCCAAACTCACCCAGCAACACTTAATATTCCTGAAAAAGGCAAAACTCAGGGCATATAGGACTGTGTTCAGAAAATCCATGTATATACGTGGCTATACTAGGAAAAACCGCGTGTACATGTGACCGTGAAGACAAAACTCACGTACAGGAAGAAAAAGAGATAAAAAGAAAGGTAAACAGACAAGCTGAGATAGAATTTACTCCTATCAGACACTACTAGGAAAACATGCCCCTAGTCCCGATTCATAAATAGAGAAATCAAAGCAATTCAAGAATATTGAATGCCGATAAAAACCCCAAAGGAAATGACTAGGAACTCCCTAGTGTGGTTGCCAATTCTGTTATGGAGAAAACTTCCTATGGGTTGGGGTACCACAATAGACATAGTAACTGCAGAAATCAATCCCTTCCCATATTCAAGAGAAATAAAAAATCTAACACTAAAGGATCTCGAAACATACCTTACTCTGGATGGTTGATGTAGATCCCCGTTGAGGTTTTCCAATCTCGCTTGTGTTAGAAATTTGCTCTCTCAACAATCAGCAAACAATACAAGCATGCTATATAATGGTGTTATACCTACTCTAGCATATATAATCAATAACATATAAACTTTCAAAAGCATCCATGGATTCCATATTCATTTAAATACACATTATTGTACAGGAAAAGATATTTATATTAATATAAATCAGAGATTACAAGAATGACAACCTCTGTCGGCACGTCTGTGAATAAAATAAATCGAGTCCTCCACCTGGGCCTCCACCACTTTAATCCTCCATCTCTCGATAGCAAGCTCACAAGCAAAGGAAATCTTGGGAAGAACACAAAGTGCTCCAAGGGACAAAGGGATGCAGACTCAAGTATACGCTTTGGGAACAATGGACTATAGTTTTCTTGCTCTTCAATTCCTCCCCTTTCAATGTATCCAAAGGGTTCCTTATATAGTGCTTCAATGGGGTAATGGAAGGTCGAATCCAAGCGATCTGAAGGCATATAGAAGGCCAAGAGACAAGTGACTTGGCTCCACATCAAGAAAAACTCCAAAACTATTTGGCCTTTTGCACACATCCCATTGTATGCAGGTTTAAGGGTCATATCCACGTATATACGTGAGAATCGATTTAAAAGTCGCGTATAGCAAATAATGCATGCTTTTAGGGATGATCTTGGAAACATCAAAGGTACAAAAATGGTCCATGGGGTCCAAAGAGTGTGCAAAGAGACAGGGAAGGCCATAAATATGTGATCCACCATGTGTGGTAAAATCAGTTGTCTCTCTCTCTCTCTCTCTCTCTCTCTCTCTCTCTCTCTCTATATATATATATATATATATATATATATATATATGATGGAATATTAAAACGTTTAAATTTGTACTATTTTATGATATTCACTCAGATAGTTAAAATGAAGATATTTTGAGTTATTTTAGAAGGTAATGTCCATGTTTTAATAGGAATTCCTTATAGTAACGCTAAATAATAATTTGTAAGTGTTGTCTCTGAAAGAGCCAAGTGTATCATGAAATTGTAACCCCATTTTATTGCATAAGATAATAAAAATATTAACAAACTTTTGTGGGTGTAGCCCTATGGATGGGGTGAACCACGTATATTTGTGTATCTCTTGTGTTTATATCTTATATGTTTTATTTCTACAAAATTGCCTAAGTTAATTCTTTCCAAATCCTGAATGAGCTTTGGACATTATGTCTATGCATATATGATAAGAATTGGTACACAAGAGACATAAAGTTATCATTAAAGATTGTTGTTTACTAGGTGTTACTCATTGTGGATATGTGATGGTATTTTGTGTCATGAAATATATTTACATAACAAGCATTTGGTTAAGTATGTTTTATGTGGAAATATGCTTGGAAAGTTAAATGGTCCATTGTTTAAATATTTTGATCTAAAGGTAAAGATTCAATAGCTTATAAGATATTATGTATACTAAAGTACTAATAATAATTTTAACAAATAGAAGTTGAGGTATGGTTAGAAGAGTTACGATATTACTTAAGTTAGGAAGTAAATGAAGTGGGTTATGTCATTACCCTTAGTAGAGTAAATGAACTAAGAGAATAAAATCCGATTTTTTGTGTACTTAAGTTCAAAATGATGAGAATTATATAATTGATATTCAAAAGGTATATCGGTATTTTAGTCTATTAGTCTAAGTACCCTACTATGCATATGAAGGTAATGATGTACCCTATTAATGATAAATGATAATCATTTGTACTAAAGCTCTTGGGTACCTGGAAGATGCTTAAGGAATAATTTTTTACCCCATTTCCATGTAAATAGTAAGTTGCAAGTTGAGTTAGTTACAACAATGATATGCATTCCAATATAATGTTGGAATTCTCATAGTTGACAATGTTAAGTGGAATAACACACTGCATTAGTTGGTTCAATCTCAAAAGAGTGTATGTAAGAAGTCACAATTTAATAAGTTCCTAGGGGAGAGTAGGAATCAATGAATCATCCTGCCTTTTGATAACAAGAATAAAATGAAAAAGAAAAAGAAATGCAGGAAGAGGATGAAGTTGACAATTTTGAGAAACTATTTGCAATATGTATGTCATTTTGATGTATCATGTTATACCTTTGAGCCACATATTTTTATATATTAATACCAATGCTACCCAATTGTGTTTTGCTTCTTAATATTTTTTTTGTGAGGAGTAAAAATATAATTGCTTAATGTAAATAATTATTTTATGTTGATTTTAACATATTTAAATATTTTATTACTAGCTACAATATTATAAATTTGGTACTAGACATGTTCAAGGAGTGATAAAATATAATTTGGTGGACTCCTGGGGAGTAGTCTATATATTATAGGTTTTGGACTTTTTGGTGGTTATTTGTGGGAATCTAGTAAAAAGAATATGGTAAAATCCAAATTTAGAAGCATTTAAATTGTGTTTGTGAAGATTTTCAACCAAAGTCCAAACAAAACAAACACGAAAACACACCCCCAAAAAGTAAAAAACATAGAATATTTAGATTAGTCCAAAAATAAGGAGTATTGTTTAAAAATAAAACTAAAAAATAAATTCACTGCAAGCTATAGTTCCATGTGATTTATAGGATCTTTGACAATGTAACTTTTCCCTTAGGAGTTTTACCTCATTTTAAGACATCTATATTGTAAAAAAATTAGAAATAAGTATTCAATGTGGAACATTTTCTTATCTAAAAAAATAAACCCCGATAAATCATTAACCGTGTCCACATATTAACTACTCCAAAATAAATAAATAAAATTCTACCTCACTAAGTTAGAACAAAAAAATAAAATAATTGGTTTCTTAACTTAGTACTTTCTCATAAAATAAATTTAAAAAATCTAAAAATTACTCCTTGAACATAACTAGTCAAAATTGTTAAGTAAACATTAGTTGGGTAATAACCCATCCATTTGAAAAATAAGTAAATGTTGAGTTTGTCCACATAATAAATCCTCCTTGATAAAAAAGGCTTCCACCTCACTAAGTTAGTTACAACAACACAAGTTAAAAATTAAAATCGTTGATTTCTTAATTACTTATTACTTTCTCTTAAAACTCCCTTCAATAAATTACAAAATATCTAACATTTACTCCTCAAGCACAACCACTCAAAATTGTTAGCTAAAAATTAGTTGGATAATGAGATACACATTAATGATTCTATTATTACAAATTTGAATTGTTTGACTTGAATCCTTTTTGTTTATTGATAAGGGAAACTACTTTCTATAATAACATGAAAAATCAATTAAAAAAAAACCTATAGGTAGATCGTACAAGTCAAAACTAAATATAATATATGCATTAAGTTCCATAGTTCCTCCATCTTTGACTTATGAAAAAACAATTAATAAAATAAACTTATGGGTATATCTTACAAGTGAAAACTAAATATGTCGGTTGGGTTAATCGATGCATTAAGTTCATCCATTCCTCCATCTTTGATTCATGAGCTAGGAACATCTATTAAAGCTCAACCTCTCCATCATTGTGCTAGGTATGTTTTGATTCATTTTCAAGGTTTTTGAATGTATGAATAGATTGAGCACCCTCAAATATTCCTATGGCATTGCGAATATGCAATTTCTAGAGATGATATATGACGCTATAAGACCGTAAAATATACCCTAAAAAAGTAAAAAACATAGAATATTTAGACTACTCCAAAAATAAGGGTATTGTTTTAAAAAAAGAAATTCACTAGAATTTATAGTTCCATGTGATTTATGGGATAAATGGGGAGTTTCACCTAATTTTAAGACATCTATATTGTAAATATTTTGAAAAATAAGTATTCAATGTGGAACATTTTCTCATCTTAAAAAAATAAACCCCAAATAATGTTGAGTTTGTCCACATATTAACTACTCCTAAATAAAAAAAACTTCCACCTCACTAAATTAGAAAAAAAAAATAGTTGGTTTTTTAACTTTTTACTTTCTCATAAAACAAATTTAAAAAATCTAAAAATTTCTCCTTGGCATAATAAGTTAAAATTGTTAAATAAAAGTTAGTTAGATAATGACCTATAAGTTTGAAAAATAAGTAATCAATATGTAACTTTTCTCACCTAAAAAGTAAACCCCAATAAATATTGAGTTTGTACACATAATAAATCCTCCTTTATAAAAGGCCCTCCACCTCACTAAGTTCGTTACAACAAAACAAAATTAAAATTGTTAATTTCTTAATTCATTGCTTTCTTTTAAAACTCTTTCCTCAAATAAATTAATAAAAAATATCTAACCATAGGGGTTTTATTACGAGGGGTAATTAGTTTTTATGATAACATGGGAGATCAATCAAAAAAATAAACTTATGGATATATCTTACAAGTAAAAACTAAATATGTCAATTGGGTTAATCTATGCATTAAGTTAGTTAATTCCTCTATCTTTGAATTATATATATATATATATATATATATATATATATATATAAGTGAAAGTAAATATGTCGGTTGGGTTAATCTATGCATTAAGTTCGTACTCCTCCATCTTTGACTCATGAGCTAGGAACATCTATTTAAAGCTCAACCTCTCCACCATTTCTTGGTGGAAAATTTTCTCTTGATGCTTAATGTGCCAAGTATGTTTTGGTTCATTTTCAAGGCTTTTATTCAATGATTCTTGTATATTTTTTTATGGTTTGCAACATTATATTGGGGTTTTCTGGTTCATTTTGAAGGTTTTGATTCAATGATTCTTATATATTTTCTTTATGATTTGCAACAATAAATCAGGTTTTTTCCTTTGTCTTGATCTCTAAGTATTAGGTGATTCTTCTAGTTCATCGTTAATATTTTGGCAAGTGAAGAGCTACTTCATGAATGTTATAGAGAGTGTGAGATTGTATTGAAAAATCTGAATTTATCACATTAATATAAATGTATATTAGTTTCTTTGAATCTAAAAATTAGACTATTACATTTTCATTAAAAGCATAAAGGATTAGGAAACTAATTTTCCATATTGATTAGAAAACTAAATATCTTCATCAGTATATTGTTTTTCTTCTTGTTCTCTTTTGATATTAACCCTTTCATGCATAAGAATATTAGGGACTTTAATTGTAAATTGGAATGTTATTTATGATCTAGGAAAACAAATAAAAAATAGAAAGATTTTCCTGTTGGTAAAAATGAATTCATGTTTTCAATGATATAAGTTCAAATCCAATACTTTGGATCCTTTGAGGTTAGGGTTGGGCTCCCAAAAATAGAGCCAATATTGTGAACCCAATAGAGCAAGGCAGGCTAACGATGAGCCCTTTAAAAATATTATTGTGAATCATGTATATTGTAAATGGAATTTTGGCAAACACAAAACTACCCACAGAAAAACACCAAGTTTTAGAACATAGGTAATGGTTTTCAAGTTTCAGAACATAGGTTATGGTTTTCATTAATAGTAATTTTTGAAATGGGTTTGAATTTATTACATCCAAGTCTTTAGAAGTTGTCTCAATCTCAAGTCTCATTATTTAGTCTTCCTAAGTTGTTTTAATTATGAAATGAATGGTTTTTTTTATGTTTTCTTTTTTGGTAACATCCCCTTTCAACAGGTCTTACACCTTCCCAGCAAATGACACAGTAGTTTACTGCTTCTGCAACAAGAAAATTAAATTGGAAAAAGAGAGCAAGACAGAACATAATGAATTCTATAGAATATCAGGGTAGTTTTGTAGGCTAGATAGTTTCTGGTGTTCTAAACGTTTCCTTTGATGTCTTTTCTTTACATACTGCTAAAGTGGGCAATACTGATGCAGTGATGCAAGGTTTTGCATTTAAAGAAGGATTGTCCACGACTATCACTGAAGGAAATGACATTGCACCCAATTTCAAATTCATAAGAAGAGATGGAACTGTACATCTATCGTCCAAACGTCTTCCACGTAAATGGAAGGCTAAAATTGTGGCAACGCCATTGCCATCAACTCCAGATTTAGATTCTTCTAATTCATTGCCAACTTTAGCAGTTATTGTGCATGCTCCAGCACAAACATCACCATCAAATCTAGTTTTTTCGTTTCCAACTTCAACACTTTTTTTTCATGCTCCAGGATAGACATCTGGTTCTTTAATGGTAGATGATCCAGAGCAGCCAAATGATTTCATCCATAGTGGGCCCCACTCTCTGCCACAGCAGCCAACTGACTTAATCTCTACTTGCGCGGAACCTGAAAGTGAGATGGGAGATTTATTAGACTTTTTTAAGGGGGGTGTTATAAAATTGAGCACATAGATCTGTGGATCAACACACAACTCACAAAATAAATCAGACAATTTTACTTTGAATTGAAGAATGATATAGTGCAAAAATTGGCTTGCAACTGTGAATGCTTTCATTAATCAAAAGTAATTGGATAACTAATTACAATGTAATACACTAATATTAATAACTATTTAATTTGAATGTGTGAGAGAGGAATTTGAATTGATTGACTCTACCTAACTGCATGGATAACTAGACATGTCTAAATCACTATCGGAGTCCAACTACTTAGCTCCAGTTGTCTACATCAAAGCCTTAGTCAGTTAGAATCAGTTAACTAGTCTAACTGAATGTAGTAGGTGAGTAATTGTGCCTTCCCACATGCAATCAATCAATGAGTGACTCTAACTAAATGTAACTGACTCCTAACTAGGCTTAACTAGTCACTAACTAAACTCAACTGAAGGAGGTTGGTTTCAACACTCCCAATGTCTCCTAAATTTTAGGGATTGGTCTAGGAGGATCCTAAACTGATGCATGCAAGCACAATAAGTTAGCCTCAACTAGTGTTCCCCATACTCTAGTAACTGGTACATGTGGCCCAATTAGGCCATGTGGACCCAATGATTCTAGTGACTAAATATAGAATGAAAAGACTCCTAATTTAGAAATAATTGACCAAATTGGACAAGGGAGGATTATAATCCTAACACCCCCCCTGAATGCTAATAGCTTGGACAATTTATGGGCCTTGG